>JARHVA010003435.1:467500-572500 GCA_037957365.1 Torreya grandis
GCTTAGACTTGAAATATTCCATTTTAGGTTGCCTAGACCCCCATTTGTCAACATGGCACTTTACCATTTTTTATTATTCTAACCATTCCTCTTTATTTTAGTTTAATTTTTGTACATAAATAATTACATTTTTTGTGTAAAATAATTTACTTTCATATATATCTAGTTATATTTATTTCATGTGCCAATTGTTTTAAGATTTAGAACCCTTTCCCATCGGTATTTATGACATAGGAAAACCTCTTACATGTCTATGGATCCAATGTTCATTACCTAAAAATTAAGTATCATTTTCTTTGTTTGATTAACCTTATTCAATTTTTGTTTGATATATTGAGATCAGATAGTTTTAGACTAATCTTATCCCATGCATACATTATGGTGAACCTGATTTGAATCCTATACCACCTTTGGTTGGATAAATTTTTATGGTTTTATTTCAATCAAATAATATCATCCAACCTAATACCATTTTATTTAGTATTATCAACTACATTGGGTAGTTTTATACAATATATATATATATATATATATACAAAACTATATTTGGAAACCCAATATAGTTCTATATTTTTAAACTAAATCATCCTAGTCAATTTAGTTATTTCTCTATACATCACTTGCAAAACCATTTTTTAAAATTGCATTGGCTTAGCTAATAAAATATTTTTAATAGTTATAGTGACAATGGTATCTACCATCCTAATACCATAAATTTACAATAACTAATATATCTCACACCAATTTTTAGACCACCATTGCAATAAATGCCTCATTATGTATTTATCCCATACCTTTTCCTCATGGTTAAGGATCCCAATGATGGTCTACAAACTTATGATGATGCCTATAATACCATAAATTATTTATATGGTTCCTCCCCTTCTTGAATATGATTTTGAAGATCCTTACACTCATATTTATATTTTTCTTGATGAATATCCCTAAGAGGATACTAATGACATCACTTTTAACATTTATGGCATTGGTGAGGATCACCATGATTATATTTCTCTTTATGGACCCTAATGATATTATATTAAAAGAGTGAAGTCCCCAATGTTCCTATATAAGATCTTGATGATCTTTACACTTATATTTAATATTACCCTAGTTGTCACACCTTCAATACTTCTCACATGGTATAAAACCAATATCATGATTTTCCAATCTATGGTGATGATTTTATTGAAGGTGAAGACCCAAACATGATAAATTATGTTCTCATTGATGATGATTATGACATGGAGTAAAATCCTTCTTATTATTTTCCCATAGTTAACAAAAAATTAAGTAATTTTTATCTTGGTTTCCTTGATTTCTACCCATCCTCTACCCACCCTTATATGGACTTAAAAGGATTAGTCATCAAACCTTCACTTGTATTCAACTAATTTTTACTAATTCATCGGTTAATGTGGAAAACCTCATCCAAATTCCCACCACATAGTGTATTATATTTTATTATGATCCTTGAGCCTATATGAACATTCATAAATATCATACCTCTTCCTATCCACCCAAATCACCACCAAAGTCATTTCTTTCCAATGGTATTATGCAACATTATACAATTTAGTTTTATTAAACTTTAGTCAAATGCCTTAGACATGAAACAAAATGTGCCAATAAATTTTTTTCTATGGCAAACTACATTTATCCATGTCATAAAATGTGATAATACTAGTATCTTTCATTTAATCAACTACATCAGTGATGAACTAAAATGTGTTGATATAGTTCAATTTATTTCATAAGCCTACATCAACTTGACCAATACAATCATGTTTCTATAGACTATATCGACTTGATTGATATAGTTCATTTGAATTCCACTCTATCAAACTATATTAACATGGTTGATAACATACATTTTAGTAATCATTCACAAGATAACTATATCAATTAGACAATATAGTGAATTTCAATCTTATTTTATCATATTGTATCAATTTGGATGATACAATTTATTTTACAAATGTTTCTCCAAACTATATTCTCTGGCCAATATCATACATCATAGTTTTCAATCACCTTCCAAAGATCTAGACATAGTCCTAGATGCCACATTTCCTATTGTAACATAGATTTACACATGTTTTGACATCATTATTAGGCATGTCAATATTGAGGTTAACTCCATTTCACCTATATCTCATAAGTTAGGGCATCTTGTGATGTCCATCATATTATTTTCAATCATTTTGGGGAATCTTATGATGTCAATCATTTTCTTATTTCAAATTTTGGGTTATCTTGCACTAACCATATTTTAGCATTTGGGGTATCCTTTGATGCCCATATTTAATCTTATACCCAATTTTGGTGCATATTTTGATGCCCATATTTGATTTTATACACACTTTTTGGGCATATTTCAATTCCCAATCTCATGCTCTTGGATTATTGATATATCATCCTTACCATTAGTAGTAATCAATAACCTTTCACATATTAAAAACAAACAAATTCAACTTTGAGAAACTTTTTAAGACACACATGCATGAATTTCACATATTCTTATTTAATTAAGTCATTAGCATATATTTTTATTTTCATTTTATCTCATTTATATTTGATTTTATACATTTTATTTACTTCCCCCTCTTTTGGGATGATTTACTTATACCATTATTTCCTTTTAAATTCTTTTGGATTTTTACTTTGTCCTTAGATTCCCTTGTGGTTTTTAGGTATCACTTTTGGTTTTTATATCATTTTTACCTACACCAATGTTTCCTTTATATTTATTTGATATTTTTACCTTATGATTTTTAGGTATCACCATTAAGTTCTATTTCACTTAGCTTTCAGCCCTTTATTCTCTTATGGAGCTTAGGTAGCACCTTCAAGTTTTCTTGTTATCACATTTATCACATTTTATCATTATTGCCTCATTCTCTTTTTATTATTTGGACCCTGATTAATTTTCCACCTATTTTTGGATGACCATTTACATTTCCCATATTTTGGGATAACCATTTAATCTCCCTCTCTTTTGGGATGACTATTACTTTTCTTAGTGCTTGTGAAATATTCATTGTATGTTAGTATAATTTCCCTAGTGACATAATTATCATAGCATAGCCTTGCCCCTTTTGAAGTATTATTTTCCTTTATTATGATTAACTATGATCATATTAATCATTTTGATCTTTTAATATCCCCATATTTCCCTTATTTACTCTCACTTGAGGCACACGTAGGTTGGTTTCATGATTTAACACTTATGGTCAAGTATAGTATTATTTAGACACCATATTATGTATATCCTTCTCTCTAGTTGCAAACATAATCTCTATCATTTTAGCTACCTATTTCACTCATGTTTGGTTTTCTAAATCTTCATGGAGGAGCAATAGAAAAACCCAAAATAATTAAAATGCATATTATAAGAAAATAAAATTTAAAATAAATTTAAAATTTTAAAATTTAAAATGTAGATCACACCAAAAGGCATAATATTTATTTGGCACATCTCTTATCTTAGTCAAATATAAAAGTCCACAATTAGACCCATGATATATTTGAGGTCTATTTGGGTGTGTTAGGCTAGTAAAAGAGGGTACAAGGTATTATATCATTATATCACTATATCTTCCTTCATTCTATTGCCACCTATTTTATCACACAAGTACCCAATATTTGTAGTAGGTTGATGACTCTTTAAGGGGTCATAAGGAGTAGGGAACATGTTTTGGTAAGGTATGATACTTTTAATTTCATCCATATAACCTACATGGGATTATCTATGTACTTCACTTTTTATCCCAAGCTTCATGTTCACTAGTTGGAATATCCTAGGTCCTTAATTTTGATAGGTCTTAGCATTTCCCAGTTGTCTAGATTACCTCATTCTTACTAATAATTTATGAATCACCCATGTGGCACCTTTAATTAATTATTCATGTCATATTTTTATTGTTATAACCTTGATGGGTATCACTTTTAGGTGATCACATCTTTGATCACATGTTTATACTTACGCCTCTTTATTTTTAGTTTGTGAGTTGCATTGTAATACCTTAGATAGGACTATGTTTTACTCACAAACACCCATCACATTTTATTTTCACACCATCTCATTGTCATCCTCATCATATAATTAGGTTGTTGTGATTTACTACATCACATTTTAGATAAAGAAATAAGTTTGAATTGTCCTTATTTAAAGATTTTCATTTTCGTTTCTCCATTGTTTTCTTATTTTCTTTTTCATGGACTTACCTTATATTACATAGGACATTTTTCATACTTTTTTACATGTTTTTATTTATGTTTGACTTGACATACTCTTCTTAATTTTGAATTATATTTTTTTTAATATATTTTTCATTTAGATTTAGACTTCACATGATTGTATTACATTTTAAACTACATGTATCTTTACAATATTTTTCACTTCTCTTCATACTTGATTTGGCATGCTTATCTTACATGATATCACATTATTCACTTACATATGTTTTTTTATTTTTTTTATTAGATTGATATTTCATTTAATTACAATGTTTTACATGATTTTTCATAGAATTTAGTGTGTTCTACATTTTTTTTTCATAATCTTAGATTTTGTTTTTTTTTACCATGGATTTATTCACATTGGATATAAAATAATAAAACATCCATCATCATAATTATCTTCATTCTTGAGAAGAGTTCAGTTATTTACCATGGCATTCCTTCTTTAGCTTATATCTTTATTTTTTTAGGTCCTCTTCATGAATCGAAAGAACCCTTAGAGTCTTGTCAAGATAGAAAAAAATTATATGCTATGAGTTTAAAAAAATGGAATTCTATCTTATTTTTAAAGTCTACCTTTTGTTATTCAAAATGGGATCCTTTCATCACATGCTATACACGGAAGTGAAGGTACACATTTTCATTTTATTTACATTCAGCTACATTAGCTTTTGTGTTTTTATGTTTCTTTTTGAATCATCATCCCATATTAAAATATTGTGATATGTGATGAAATTTGGATTGGGAATATGTATACACATATTATTTTTTAATTTATCATTTACTAAAACTTTATCTTGTAGTGACTTATTGATCATTAATCTCCCTGAGTACATGTCTTAAAGTGTACACTGGGAAAGGGGTGGGTAGGATTGTGGTGCTTTGAGAGAGATGTTATCATGATCATAAAAATCATACTTCTAGTTTAGATTCCTCATTTTTTATTATTACTTACCTCCTTTCATCCTATCCTATTTAGTCATATTAGTTTCCTAATATACTACAACATCAACCAAATCGATACTATCTATTTTGGACCTTTTTGTTACATATATTGTATTAGCCAACTCAATGTAGTTATAATCATAATTTATGATATTCATATTATATCACCCTATATAATTCCATTCAATGTCATATGAGATATATGTATTGTATCAAACTGGATAATACCATCAACATAGATCTTAGAATTGGTTTTGGGTATTGGAAAGTTATATATATGAGCCATATTGCATTCCATACATATTATATACACTCTATTCACTATGATTTCACTTTAAATTCTTCCCTAAGTCACATTTGGAGGAGTTATTTATATAATCTTATCTTGTGGAAGTCTTGGATATTAATTAAGAGGAACTTTGTTGTTCTAAAACCTTTTATCAATCCTTTAAAGTCTTCACATCCACAACAATATCTTGCAATGCACCATTATCCAAGGGTGATATTGAGGCTTGATGGTTCCAATCCAAGGTAGGTGTTTCTAACTCTGTATTCTTTCATTTATTTGTTTAGTATACTAGATGTTTATTGTTACTTAGTGAATGAATGTGTGTTTATCCTTTTCTAATTTCTCTCTACATCGAATAAGATAGTGTAGTTATAAGATTTATTAGAATTGACATATTCTATTTTAGGTTTCCTATAACCCATTTTTAGACCATATAACCTTATAATTTTTACCATTTCTAAAATTTAACTTTTACTTTAATTTAATCTATCTACATAACTACTTATATTGGCAACTTGTTTACAATCATTTAATTTAATAGAAGTCTAGATAGAGATATTTCATTTGGCCATAGGATTAATCTTTGGAATAATTTACTATGGATGTTTAAAACATATTAAACCCTATTATTTTTCCAAATATCTAAGGCTTATTAATTTAACATTAAGTGTCACATGATCTATCTGATTAACCTTATCTGAGTCTTGATCTATTGACATAAGATAATTGTAGGCTAATCCTACCCTATCCATATAGGTTGAGGTTAATGCATTTATAAAATTATAACATTAACTTCTCTAGTGTCAATTAGCCATTTAAATTACTTAAATAATAGTTTTAGTAATTATGTCTCCTTAGGGCATGTTAACCCCATGTTATTTTCCAATCATGTTCAAAAAGTACTAGTTTTGTACACATACCATAAATGTATTCATTCCATGGATTTTAAAATTTCAAAATTTTCAATGATTCATATTATTATTGGTTACTTGTTTTACAAGACATTTATCTGTACATGTTGATTTAGGTTTTACATGGATAAAATGATACATTTTGGATGTACCTATAAACTTCAAGCATGGTTATCACAAGTAACAAATTAACTTATTTTATCTTTTTAATTTTGAATTTTAAATGATAGATTAAATAGGGGAAACTATAAACACCTAAATTTGGTTTTTTTAATTTTGGAAACATCAAATTCGACATAATTTGACATACCTAAACCATGCACATAATTTTTAATATTGAGATCACTTTCAATTTATTTATCTACTCATATACTATCTTATCCACCTTTATTTTCTCATCATAATTATCTAATATCATCTAAGTCTATATAAGAACACCTTAAGAATCATAAGAATACCTTATCCATATCTTAGATCATTGTAATATTGGATAGTTTTGGTTCCTATAGGGGTAACCCTCTACCAAAAATGTCCAATCACACTCAATGAGTATTTTTACCATTGGGAAGTATCCATTAGGTTGAACTATACATTATTCATTTGTATTTTCAAAGTTTATAATTAAGGATTGTTCACCTAAGTATACAAATAATTCCTAATGTTATACTCATTTGGATAATCACGTAGAAACTTGAGAAATAAATTATAACTCTCTTAGAACATTTATCAAAAGACATGCATATTTATAAACCTCAAGGAATAGCCATAGAACAATCCATAGAGCCAAATTTGAATACACAATGTATAATTTGCATGATGCCAAGTGTTGAAGGTCAAAATATTGTATTCTATTATATATTTTTGTGATGTTACACACATAATATAGATACCTACATGCAGTTTGATCCCTCTTTAGAGTATTGGAATGTAGGAAACTCTTATATATTTAGTGGTGAATGGTTGGGGATATCCAACCCAAAATACTAACCTAATTTTGAGAGCATGTTGTGGTCAATCAAGCACAATTAGTATTTGCACGTAATAAAATCAATAAATTTACAAATGCAAGCATAGTCATAGGTATCTTGGAGAGTTGTAAACTTGCATAGTGCACATTAACTCGAACTACCATATGGTTTAAACTCTTCCCAAAGCATCCATAGAGGTATTTGGCCTTTGTTTTAAGTTTGAGAAATTAAAAAAGTATAGATGAGTATTTTTTATCTAATTTTACTTCATCTGAGTAACATACAATTAGAATTACATAAGTACATCACATCTCTCTTTCTTTTACAAATCTAAATAATCTATTGTAATATCTAATTTTGTTATTTGATTTGAATTATTGTGTTTATTTCTATATTTTCCATAATACTAATTAGGTTATAATTTACATTATTTTATATTTCTTAGGTGTAAATAACCAAAACACATATACATCGATGGGAAATTTTTATTACCCTAATTTCAAACAAATATTTATGAATAAATTCAATCATATGGGATGGTTTAAGAGTTTATCAATATATGTGAGCATCTACCCATAATTAAAAATAAAATTGTGTGGATAAGAGGTTTCCACTTTTGATCTATGTTTTATGCAATTACAATTGGTTTGATGGACTAGATGTGGCCATTTTAAATAAACTCTTAAATTAGATGCTTAATTTCATCTCTCTTAATCACACAACATTTCTCTCTCTCTCTATGTGAATGTGTGTGTATGTGTGTATAAACACACACACACACACACACACACACACACACACACACACACACACACACACACATAGAGAGAGAGAGAGAGAGGTACATTATTAAATGGGGTGATAGTGACCAAGTAAATCATATGTTTCACCTAATAGTGTATATATACACCTTTCATTGAGGAAAATATATCCTTATATCATAACATCATATGGTATCTTTTTTTATTGTAATTTTTTACTTGCAATTGTGGCATGTGTTTTTATTGTGATATTTTGGTCATTTTTATGTTGGTTCATGATCATGTCATATGTACTTATATGATCAATCACACATCAATAATTATTAAAATTCATTAAGATAATTAAAAATTAGGGGCCATCTATTGTATTCTATAGATGTTTTCATCTAAAGTGATGATGGTATTCCAAGGTCTAGCATCATAGACACCTTGTTTCCTCCATGTTTATGGTTTTTTGGGCATAACATAACATAAATACAAGGTTTACATTTCAAATAAAACATCATACTTAAAGTTATTAATGGATTAAGTAAGTCATTTATATAAAATGACATATAGGTCTCTAACATGTTTTACTCACCCAACACAATAGGACTATAGGTAAGGTGTTTTTGGAAGATTTAACTTCTTAAATTCCCCATTAAAATTAAATTTCTTCTAACTTATAATATATATGATGAGGTACAAAGTATTATCATTCAATAACATGTAGGATTGAAATATATACTTAACATCATTCTATAGTGAAGGCATCACTCGTGTAATGGTGACGAGGGAGTACATATCTTCATTCATAATATTTACACACATGTAATTGAGGTTGATGATCACATTATATTTGAATATCATGACTCTGTTAGAATATCCTTCCTATCATGATATTCACTTGTGATTTTTCACTTTTTAATTTTGTTCTTGTACCAATTTATACTATCTTTTATGGCTTTTAATTCAACATTTTATCATTTTGTTTCCTTCATTGTGGGTGCATTTGTTCCTTTTCTACTTGTTGTAAATCTTGATGTTAGAATTTATTTTCTTTGGATGTAACTCTTCCCTAGAAGAAAATTATTTCTTTCTTATCAATTTAATGTTTTTTCAAAATTGATATTAAAAATTTAAAACCATTTAATGTCACATATAAATTGAAATTCCTTCACAAAATGAAATATCAAAAATATTCAAGCCAAACCATTAAATTAATATATAATTTTAGATTAAACAAAAATTCTAACTTTAATATTTAATGTACACTTGTTCCAAATTTTACCTAATATTTCCAATGTGAAACAGACATTAAATATAACTTTAGAGTTGAATTGATAGATGACAAAAGGGAAACATAATTGGAAAATTTTAGGAGACTTAATATGTTATGCTAAACCCATATTTAGGTTATCTTTATGTCCCTATATATCTTCTAAATTTGATGCGACATGAGGTTTGAATTTATAATCCATTCTGTAGTAAAATTTAAATCAAAATCTATTGTTGACTTTGAATGTGAATTTAAATTAAACATTTTTTATTTGATAAGGTAAAATAAGTAGGTTTTATAATAAAACAAAGTGCAAGACCTAAGGGTTGAGAAACACAATATGGTAGGATAATAGTAGTTAACTAAAAATAGTATGGAAGACAAAACAAAAATATAGAATAAATAAATTACTCATGGAGGAAAGAATATTCCATGAGCGCCTTAATGGTGTCTTTGTCCTTCACTTTCCCCATCAACCTAATACCAATGATCTTTGCTTGAGTAATATTACTTAGTCCTTCCACAAAATTATTTGACATCATCATTCTCAACTTCTTCTGAGGTAGGTCCTTATCTAGAGTCTTTTTGAGGGGTGATTTGAGAGGATGTTTAGGAGAATGGACCTTTGTCAACCTTACATCCTATTTCTTTGAAGTGATCTCAGTCTTGGTGTACTGTGAAAGGGACTGTATTATTTTATTAGTTTCTTTATTTATGGAGTTCCACTCCTTTATCAAACTTGACAAGCCAATTCTAACTTCATAAATTTTATTTTTGAAACCCTCCAACTATTTTTTTCTTAATGATTATGTAAGAAAAGGGGGTCTTTCCTTTTCTAGAAGACTCCACAGTATTCCCTTCCTCAAATGTAATGGGTTTTAGTTTGGTTACTATGAGTTGGAGAGTGAATTACCCCATAGTACTCTTGGAAAGAGAGTGGTTATTCAGAGGGTGGTGGGATTCTATGGTTGACTCTTCCTTGGGGGAGTCCTCCAAGAAATACCCTCCCAATGGGACTTATTTTCCATGTAGGATTTGTCTATGTTTGAAAATAAAAAGGATAAGGCCTTGATGAATGATATCATTCACCTCATTTATTTGTAAGGTGATGGATTTGCTTTCAAGGGACTTAAGAAAGTAGTAGGTTAAGCTAACTTAAAACATTGAAAGTGATTAAGAAGCAAGAAGTGGTGTAACAAGATAAGAATAAATTTACCTTCTATAGTAAGGTATTTCATGATTTTTAGGCACACCTCTGCCAATACTTCAGTAGGTCCATACATGGGAGCCCTTATTATCATTTTTAATGGTCTCTTTTATAATAAATAACCTTTACATCAGATCTAATTTCTTTAATTGGTATTTAAAATATTTTGAACCTCAATCAACATTCCAATAACCTCCTCAATTAGTTCCTCATTAACATATATTTTAATCCCCCTTATTTTCATGATTATTTTATTCTAACTAGACACCAACTCTATTATGAGGTTTGCATCATGTCCTATAATCCTCAAAATATATTATATCAATCCCTTTTTATGAAATTTCTTCTAGACTTTACTATTGGTTTGAACCTCCAAGCATGAGGTCAACTTGAGCCTATCCTTATCTCCCCTATACTATGCTTGCCTATGGGATGATTGTTTGAGTGGTATTCAAATTCTACCTTTCTCTAATAGGGCTTGCGATTTATGGTGTCAAATATCCTTAACAAATGGACTTTTACTTATCTTGTACCATTAAATCCCTGTGCAAGATTATGATGATATATCATGATTTTTAAATCCCTATACTTCAGATTTGAATTATGCATGTGTGAACACCACTTCCACACCCTATGAAATAATACATTCATTTTGAATTTCCTTAATGACATTTGCTGAGACATGGATACTATCATGCTAGATAGATTAAACATTAATATTGAATTTAATGTCATCATAATTTGTTTCTTCATTGTCAAATTTATCTTGACTTTAGTTTCAAATTTATTCTATTTAAGTTTTGATATTATCGTAACATGATCAAATATTTAATAATTAATATTTATACATTTAAACTTACAATTTATCAATAAAAATAAAAACTAAACTTTAAATTTAATTAAGAAAATTCAAAAAATCACAATTAAAGACATGAAAATAACATAAGTAAACATAAGATGATACTAACCAAAAAAATTAAATTGAAAGTCATAATAATTCAAGTTAACATAGAATAAGTGCCATTTATCCTAGATAATATCATCATTAAGATTTGAAATCTCATTTAACCCCTTTATAGGATCAAGTTTTAATGAAATTAATTAGATAGTTAAATAAACTTCATAGGAATGGAGGGCAATATAGATATTAAGGAAAAAATAATAGTAGTGAATCACAATATTAAAATTGTAATAGAATAGATCCAAAAAATGATTGATAGTAGAGAATAATATTGAAAATATCCACTACTACATGAAGTATAATTACAACTATCAATTGGTATAGTTTTACAATGTTATGTGATTTGTTTAATGAAATTATAATTTAAAATTCATGTAAAGTATGACACAAAATTGATTCTAATTACATCACATTTGCATCAAATTTTACATTGTAATTTTTGGCACCAACCCTAACCCAAAATATGCATCACTTTTAAATTTTTGGGTTTGTGTTGCCAAAAATTTACATTGAGTTTCAAATTTGCATGGTATATTTGGGCTTTAATGGTGGATAACATCATCACTTTTACATTGTCTCTTTAATGAAAGGTATAGGTAACTAGGAGAAAATAAATAACTTTAGTCTTGAATCCCTTAGATTTATTATTATAATTTTTATTCTACTCTCTCTTTGGTAACCCTTGATCTATGAAAATCTGTTCCATTTATATCCTTCTTTAAAAAATTGGTTTAATAGTTATATATACACCTTTTATTTAAGTTTACTTAGTTTATTTATATTTGTTGTCTTGGTCTCATATGTAAAATTCATAGGTTTAGATTAGGATAAGTGGCACTCATAACTTGAATACTTCATCTTTCATGTGATTATTTAGGTGGAGGTTATTGCAAACATGTCTATTGCATAGTCAAAATAAAATTTGGCCAACAACTCTTACTTTCCCTATATATAGATAACTTTTATTTTTAAATATTAATCTAGTTGATAATCAATTCATTCAATTGGTTTATTTAAAATATCTTATTTTATTATTGCTTATTACTTGAAGAAACTTCTATAATTTATGGAGTGATTCATAACTATGGAGATATATTCCTAAACCTTTGTCCTCTTTCATAGTGTCATAGAGAGGTTCTCCTAATTTGAGTTGTGGATTTCTATGTTTTTCATCAATCTAGCATTTCCACTCTACTTTCCAAGCCCTAATAAATATTTTGTTCTCACCTACATTTTGGCTTTTCAAAATCACCCTCTAGATTTATTTTGTTTGTGATAAAAATGTAACACTATGTATTTTTTATAATTTTTTCTATTTTCATAAAAACTATGATTGTATTCCTTTCATAAATATATTTTTGAAAACATGTGGGTCAAAATTTACATCAATTTTTTTATTTGATAGGTAAAGATGGGATAAAGGGGCCCGGACCGAGAACAAAAGAGAATTTATAGAAAAGTGAGAGAAAACAACAAAGCCCAAATGAGAAAAGGGTGAACACCCTGATGACTAGCCTAGCTTCCACTAAACTTCAACCAACAAATGGCCAAAATATCGAAAAGGACCCAACCCAAAGTGGGAAAAAATAGAGTTATTTTGACTCAAATTAAGCAATGAATTTCTTGGTCACTGTATTTTCCTTTTTATGACATTTTCCTCTAGTGCGACTGCCAATGAATTGCTCCTCATTATCTAACTTCTTCCTTTTTAGATCCACATGAGGGGGTTCTATTTTTATTTCCTCATCAACCTAGGTATCCTCCTCTTCATTGTCCTTCTGGAAAGAATCCTCTCCAAAGTTGTGATTCTCAAGAGTCCTACCATCATGAACCATAAATTTGTTAAAACTGAGAAAATTACTAAACCTCTTGAATTCCTCTGAGATTTCTTTACAAAGGAGATTTTGGATTATGATTTTGGTGTGGATTTTTTGGATTGAAACTTCAACACCCTTATTTCCATCATACCCTAGAGTTTATTTTCCTTTAGAAGTGAAAGAGGGTATTCCTAAATCAAATTTGTGATTTTTTTATGCATGGGCACTTGAAGCCCCCACCTATTTCCCTTGATTATCCTCTTTGGAAGCTGAGGATTAATCACCCTCCACCTCCAAATCCTCCTTATCACTATTAGTATTAATAGCCTCAAAAATGATCTTGGATGAGACCGATTCCCTGCTTTTTATTAGTAGGAAAATGAGACCCTAGTGGATGAGATCCACAGTAGGGTTCTTGAAATTTAAGACAGAAACCTCCAAAGATTGTAGTAGAAAGAAAGGGATACTGATGAGATGACCCTTGAAATGGTTTAAAATTAGGAAATGATGTGAATATAGAATGGTGTGTTTACCTTCCAAAGTGATATAACACATTATTTGGAGACATACCTTCGGCCATTTTCTTGGCAAATCAATGTGCATGTAACCTTTGTTGGAAAAAGATTTTGGATTTTATTTCTCCTTCTCTTTCCTAAAAAAATATACATGAGTTCCTTTTATTGACTTTATCTTTGAAAGCCTTTAATTTGTGGCATTCCATTCGTGTTGTCTGCCCAGTCAGCTCTTCTATAATTTGAATATTTAGCCCGTGCATTCTTACCTCACAGTTGTTATAGGCATGGTCAAAATCATTTAAGAGCGAAGTGTCATGCCCCACCAAATGCTCCATAAAATTTACATCAGTTTATTCCTCATATATATATATATATATATATATATATATATATATATATATATATATATATATATATAAGAGTCATGGTTTATATAAAAATAACAATGAAGCACCTACGACAAGCATTTGAAGGTGAACAATAATTTGAAGGATTTAATTTGGTAAGGGGTAACCTCTTATTACTATGAATTTTTTTTTTTGGGTGGTGCCACCCATTTTTACACCATGCCCATGTGGTTGCCAGTACCTCCACCATCATAGCATATTTAGGGCTCAAATCAGTTGTGTTCTTTACCAAATTTTATTTTTTTCATTTTAATTTTCCATAAAGCATTCTTGATGCATTGGATAAGGGATATTTTTTAAGGCATTGACTTTATAAAAATTTAAGTGGAAAAATCCCCACATAACCTTTTCTTTAATAATTTTTCTAATTTTATTTATTTTAAATAAATACTTATCATTATGTGTCTTAAGCTCAAATGTGGCATGTTGGTTAGAAGAATCATGTGAAGGATTACATTTTGTTATAGGTTGATTCCCCCTAAAGACAAATTGTTATTATTATAATTTTTTAAATATTTAAACACCCATGTGATCATCCATTAGTTTTTTTATTTCACCATGTAAATGTTTTATTATTTGCACCATTGAACATTTTCATATAAGTTACAAATTTTTGGATGTCGTATCTTTTGATCTAAGAGGCACATGAGGTTGATTTTTTCTACTCTTATTATTTTTCAAAATCTTAAAAATGGTGGGTATATTTCCTAATTGGTGGCATATTTTTCAATAAACTATAAGGTTTCCAAAATTTTATGAATTTTCATATTTTTAAACCTTCAAACAACCATATATTTTGATATGCATGTCAAATCAACTTGTTATTTTTTTAAAGTGTGTGATTATTTATGTTCTTCACACAAATTAATTTAGATTGGTTATTTTTTGTATCAAGGTTGTATTTTTAGTATTTTTTTGTAATTTAGTACTTGTAAAACTCTATTAAACTACATCAAGAAATGTAAAATGTACTCACTTATAAAGTGCAATTTTTTTTATTTATATATTAATGCATGTTTTAATTATACTAAATCTATTTCATAATGTTCCATGGGAGTGTTTTTTGTAAAACCTTGTCTATCTTCATTTTTGTGTGCCTTATTTTTTGCACCCTTTTCTTAGTTTCATGCACTACATATGGTGTATTAGGTATTCTTATTTGGGTCATTATTTTTATCTAGTGCTCTTATTCATTATCTTTGTTTCCTTTTTTAGCCCTGGTTGTATACATATTTTTTCCCATACTTCTCTTAACTCAATAGGGGGGATTGTATTATGGTTAATTATTACTTGGTTTCATATTTGAGTGAGCTACATACCTTCTCTTTATTCTTATATACTATGAAAATGCTTTAGCTAGTTACCCATGGGTATTGGTTAGATGGAACATGTACCATCTAGACATTCATTAGATTATTTTTTATAGAAGATTCATTCTTTTTTTCTATTTTATGAAGATAATTATTTATTTATATAAACTATTAGATATCTATTTACAAAAGACACCTTTTTCAATTGATCAATGTTTATGAGAATGTTGCATTGTGCCATCTGCATCTTTAACATGCTCCATTATTTTGGTGGTTTTATTAGTGTTGTTTTATCACACTCATGTAGATTTATATCTATCTTGATCCTAATATTTGTTTTTGGTTTCATTGGTTTCATATATCTCTTTGATCCTAATCATATTTGGAAGCTTCTTTGATATTGACTTAATTCTACAGTGTTTCATTTGTTCTTTGGAAAATGCTTTTATAACTTCTTTATGCGGGAGCCTATTTCATCAAGTAGGGTCTATTAGATGTTATCTCATCTCTCTTTTTGAGGGATATTTTTCTTATGGGGTTTCTCCTTTTCTCTGCTTATGAGGGTATATTTTTTACATGGATACCTTATCATGCCTAGTTGCTAGGACCTATTTTCATAATATTCTGAGCCCCATTATTTTTTTTATATTTCTCTAAATATAAATTAAGGGAGGGTATGGTTAAATATTTTCATATATGAACCCTTTATTTAAGTTTTATTTAGATTATTTATATTTTTTGACTTAGTATAGTGTGCACACCTCCTAGTATTATATTAGGATAAGTGGCACTCATATCTTGACTAGTTCATCTATCATGTGCCTATTCATGTGTAGGTTTTTGCACACATGTCTATTACATAGTCAAAAGAAATTTTGAACCAAAATTCTTGATTTTTCTATATATAGAACAAATCTATTTTTAAAATTTAAGCTATTTGCTAATCAATTTATTTGGTTTTTTATTTTTAATATCTTGCTTTATTATTGCTTTTTTCTTGTAAAACATTCGAGCATTCTAGAGTGACTCATAACTATGGAGATATTTCCCTAATAATTTTGCTTCTCTTTAAAATATTTTTATCAAAAACATATAATAATTCATTAATCATTAATCATTGGACTATTATGTATATTAATAATATTGATTTATATATTCTTATCTACCTCATATTTTTTGAGCTTGTGACTTTATATTCTATTTTTTATTTTACATATTATTATGGCTCCTTTGGCATCATCAACCATAGGTTAGGGATCTTCTAGTATATGCCTGACATTATCATATTGGGATTAAACCATAAAATTTTAAAATACAATGCAACTTATCATCTACTTATTCTCTCCTCATACTTTCATCATATCCACTACTAAATTAATCTCTTTGACTAGAAGGAAATTCTCATAGAAATTCTTGTCTACTAGCTTCTAGTCCCAAAGTACCACTGTAATTTATATATTTTTCAATAACTTTTACATAGGTGAATAAAAAATAATTAAATTTGTTTTTTAGTTTATCTATATTTTTTTATACATATTCACTTTTGATCAAAGCTATGAATCAATTTGAGACATAATCGGGGGCTTAGATCACCAAGTGATTATATACCAAATATACCAACAATAGCCACAACCAACCCAAGAATACCAATAATGACCACCACTGGCCTCAAGAATAACTAGCAAATATTAATGGCCCCAATAATACAAACCATGGCCACAACCAACCTCATATGACTTTTTAGAGATTTGAACCTAGGTGGGGCTTGAAAGAACCAAGTCACTTAACCAACTCACCCACATCTCATTGGCTTAATTTATTTACTATTATATACATTTAATTTTAATTTTTTTAATAGGCAACGATAATGTCATGTGAATAAATTATAGTTTGGGTGGTGCAAATTTAATTAAAATATGGAATAAATATGTTGTAAAAATCATGCAACTAAAAATTCTTATTTTATTCAATTTTTCATGACTTTTGTGCTACAAAACTCAACATAAATTTCTCAAAGTTTCACATCCAAAAACATACAAAACAATGAATTTATTATGGTAATTTAATCCAAATTAATGTGTTAATTCCAATTTGTGTGGTAGTTATATGATTGAGCCATTTTGAAAGGGAGACCTCAAAATATTAAAATAATAACATAAATAATAATAATATAATAATACAATCCTAAACAGTACCCCCCCTCTCTCTCTCTCTCTCTCTCTCTCTCTCTCTCTCTCTCTCTCTCTCTCTCTCTCTCTCTCTCTCTCTCTCTCTCTCTCTCTCTCTCTCTCTCTCTCTCTCTCTCTCTCTCTCACACACACACACACACACACACACATGCACACACGCACACACACTCACACGCTCACACTCACACACACACTTACACTTCTTAGGATATAAAAACTTTATAGGATAAAACTACTACCAATATGAATATTTAGAAATTATTATATGACTAAGTAAGATTTTAATATGATATCCATATATTAGCCACACATATACACATACCCACTATTAATTTAGGGCATAACATGACCCTCCAATTACAATAAAAATATTCTTAATGTTCATAATCAAATGATTATTCGGTTACAATGCTTCATCACCCCATGTTATGACCTCACTAGCCATATTATTCCACTTCATTAGATAATAATCAACCTCTTCTACAACAACATAGTGCATGATTGGGGGAATTTTATTGGCTTTTAAAATGATTATTCTCTCATCATCAAGTTTTGGTAAGTTTGTTTGGGATGAAATTATTTATGCAATGACATTATTTATGAAAAAAACATGAAAGAGTAGATGTATTTTTAAGGAATGGGATAAATCTAATTTGTATATAGGAGCCATAATACTTAGGTGAAATATTTTTATCTTTCTTCTTTTGTTTCATGGAATTATTTTATATAAATGTAAATTTATAAAATGTCATTAGATATTTTGAATGAGATTCTGTGTATTTGTGTCATCTTCCCATTCCAACATTTCCTCATCAAACCAATATTTATGTAATATGGACGTGGAAAAAAATATTTATTATGTGGACTCATCCATCCTAAATAGGGAATTAACCACTATGTTCTCATTTCATTTATTTTGGATGATCTCAAACTCATATCTAAAAATCTTGGTGAACCATTTTTATTGTCCTTCAAATGAAATATATTTTTCTTAGAATTATTTTTAACTATCATGATATGCATTTACCTTAAAGTTTAGTCCCGTCAAATATGGTTTCCATTATTTTAATACATTAAGGATAAAAATTGTTTCCTTATCATAAATTGGATTTATAAAATTATTACCATTGATTTGGCATAATAATTATTTCATTCTCATAAATGGGATTTAGATTTTTTTAATCTTGAGGTGGTAGCTCTTAATTATAATAGGATGTTCCTCTTGCATGATTACTACCCCCATGCCATAATCTGAATAATCACATTAAATAATTAAAATTTTATAAAAATATAGGGTAAATATAATATGTGTATGCATGTTCCTTTGGCTTCTAGACTTCCTTGGTGTCTACCTCATTCCAATATAATTATTCCTTTTTAAATAAATTTGTGAGTGGTGTTTCTATGTTTATTTAATATTTTACAAATTGGTGATAGTAACCCATGAGCACCAATAAGCCTTGTAGGTTCTTGAGGGTCTAGGAGATTTATATTCAATAATGGCCTCAATATTGTGAGGCTCCCCCTTTATGTATTCATGCAAAACAATGTAACCCAAGTACTCCATCCCTTTGAATCCAAAAGTACACTTATAAACCTTGGAATAAAATTTATACTTTTCCAAAGTGTACAAGATTGATCTACATGATGCAAGTGTTCTTCCCATGTTTTTTGGTATATTGGTACGTCATAAAAAAATAACATGACAAATATCCTACATAACTGGTAAAAGTTTAGAATTCATCAAATTTGAAATGTAGATTGTGAATTTATGAGGCCAAAGTGAATAAATATAAATTTATAATGGTCCTTATGGGTTTTTTAAAATGTCTTATATATCTCATATTATTGATTATAATTTTATTATATGTTGATAGAAGATCAAATTTCATAAAATATGCACACCTTGTAACTCAGTGAATTATCAATTACTGATTTCAGGAACTTATATTTGATAATCTATTTGACTAGTTTTGTGTACATAGTACGCATGCATCAAGTGCCACCCTTTTTACACACCATCACTACTATAAAGGAACAAGACTTTTTATATACCAAATAATTCCTTCCTTCAAATTGTCTCATACCACATTCTCAATATCACTATTTTATACATATGAATACCTATAAGGTCAAACTTTGGGTGGTTGGATCCAAACTAGAAGTTGAATGTCAGGGTCATGATCCACTTTAGGTGGCAGTCCTTTCAGCATACATCCTAAAAATATTGAGTTCACATTGACACTTGTGTTTATATTTTGAGGTGTAGGAACATTTTTTGGATGTGTTTCTAATGAAAAAATTTACACCACATAGCCATCCACTCCCATTTTGATAATCTTTTTCATATGATGAGAACTAACAAATTATGGGTAATATTCACATAGCCTACATTTTTCAAATTTCCTACATACTAAATTAAATTGAATGAGAAAATCATATAAATTCATCTTAATCATTACAAAAGTATTAAGATATTGGAATCCCAACATATTGTCTAATATGCCCATAGGAATGGAAAACATAGGGAAATATAACAAGTAGTTTCCATGTTAAGTTTATATTATGGAATTTTAATGAAAGATACAAATCAAGTTTGCATCCAACATTTTTCGTAAAATTTTGAGTAATTCCTGAGTCAATCACTACTATCATCCTCTATTTTTTAGTAAACTGACTACCTTGAGGGTTTTATGGGTGTTAATTCTTGAAATTAAATTCCAATAGATAGGTTTTTGATGTTTACATTGACACTTCATATGGCTTGTGAACAATATATACTTCTACTTCCTCTTCATTATAACCTTCAATGTAAAACAACTTATTTTAAACACATTTATGTTTTCCCCTGTATTTTATATCATAGTTATAACATAATCATTTTCCCTTTTTTATTCATTTTTTTATAAATTTAATTTATAATGATAATGGATTGATGATGATAGAGTGTTCCATTGTCTTTTTATTGTGAATGCCTACATTTTGTTTGATAATGTTCTTTCCTCTACCATGCATTCCATGATAATATAATTAGATATAGAAAAAGAATTAAGGATGTGGGAGAATATCTTATGAATACATAAATTTTGATCAAAGAAATTATTTGATCCATTTTTTAAAATTATCTTGAATATCTCCACACATCCTTAAGCAACACTAGCCTCTTAACAAGATTTTTGTCATTTGTTTAAGCTCAAATTTTTAATTTTAGTTTTTATAATTTTATAATTTTTCAGATGTATGTTTTTGTAACCAGGTAGGAAATTATAGTTTCAAATGCTCATCATTGATCATCTCCACTCATAGGGGTAAATTAAATAATTTATGAATATAATCTCTAATAGATCCTATTTTTCATAGTTTTTATAAGTATATAAAAAATTATTTAACACGTTATTACTATAGTGTGACTTTAATTCCTCAAAAAAACCTTACCAATTGATATTAAGATCCTTATTATTATTTTGAGTGCATAACAATGGATATAAAATGAATTGATAAAGTTCCAAATATAATGATGACATTTTAAGTACATCACATAAATTATCCATTTTGTTTATCTTTGTGATTGAATCCTTCCCATTGACCTTATGCATCTCCATTTTTGGTATCATGCTTAGAAGCCATGATTTGGAGAAAGTTGATATTTTAGGCTATATTGTATTTTGATATGGTTTGAATTTGTGAGAAGATCAACCTTAGTTGTGTTATGCATTGATGAAAAATGGCTAGTATTGTGGATATTTTTTCAAAGTGAAGACTCTATCTCATCTCAATGTGAGTTACTCAGATTAATGACAAAATTTGTATAGATATCCTTTCTTGTACATTTTATAATTTATTTTTGATTAAATGTAATAAATTTGGATGACTCTATGATCTATAAAATAAAATGTTATAATAGAATCTCTATTGATTCATGTTTTTGATTTCATCTCTTATTTATCAAGATTTTTTACTATAGTGATGAAACCCTTGCTAGTCCCTAGTGTGTGGTCCTTCCATGAAATTTTTTTAGAGATTAGGGTTATAATTACAGGTTTAGATTTCATGATTCAAGTTTTTATTTTTATTGGGGCTCATAAAACTTTTATCAATGACTTACACCATTATGATTATCTTGTTGAGAGGAAGCAAATGATTAATATATTGTATAATGGAAAAAAATCCCAAAAATTAGGGTTGAATTAATATTATGCCATTGTGATCATGTCATTGAGATGAATCTAATGATTTATATATGATGCAAGGGTGTAAAAAAATTGTAAGAAAAAAATAACTACTATATTGTGAAAGGATTAAAAAAAAGAGAATATACCTAATGCACACAAAAACATTAAATTCTTTTTAGATAAAAAGTTGTGTTTTATTTACCTACCATAAAAACATACACTTATTAAATGCATTATGTAACCTTACCTAAATTGAAGCTTGGATACCACTTTAATGCAATTACTTATATTAGATAAATCAAAGTCACACTAATGAAAGGTAATATAGATATAAAGGACAAAAAAATGAATTGAAATATATGATCATAATATAACATATCCACACAAATGATTGATTACATATCAAAGTAATGGAAATACAAGACTAAGCCACTTTGAGTGCAAATCTTACACAAGATTGTAATTACAAAAAAAATCATAAATGATACTATATTACTAACAAATACATATTATATATACCCTAATTATGATATGAAAACTCCATAGAATGACACTAATAAAAATATGAAGATAAAAAATTATCATACGACCAAAAAACAAGTTATGATAACCACAAGTCAGGCACAGATATCCAAATAAACACTATCCATTTAGGGCATAATAAAAACCAAACATCATCCCTCTTGTTGAAAATGGTATTTTAGGACCTAATGGCAGTATTGCCACCCCTAATGATAAAAAAATGTCAAGACAACATTGTACCATCATATGTGAGAAGTAAAATATTTCTTATCATGGGGTACATTTAAATCACTAAGAGCCCAATAATCACTACAAATCCATTCTTTGTTTTAGTTATTGTATGAAACTCACTAAGATTTAATATAAATCCCTCTACATAGAAAAAAAACACAAAATCTTTTAAATATCTCAAATAATAGTTTCATAATAGAATATAATTACATAAAGGTAACAAGTATTTACTATTGAGATCAACTAATGGCATAATCTATTACCACCTTAGCTTATTGGGTGTCTCAATATATGTGTAGATGAATTAATTCATGCATTGAAGTATTTGATAATTATATATTTTTTATTGGTGAATTTTGCCTAATTTGAGTATGGATTCCATAACCTTATTAGGGTATATAGAGGAGCTAGTGTTGGATTTTTAGATCTTCATATTAAGAATTTTTATTTTATTTTAAGGATTGTGGAGTTTTCACCCTTAAAGTGCTTCAGTCATATATTTAGTATTTTATTCTTTAGATCATTGATATTGTGTGGTTCTACTCTATTAGACTCTTATTTTTTAGTGACTATTGTTAATACATTTGTGCAATCTATTGAATTGTGATCTACATTTTTTAATATAGTACTTCATTACAAGTGGTATTAGAGATTTAATTTTTGAACAATATTTTATGGTGTATTAGGTATTTGGAGTGTAAAAAAATTGGTATTATCTTATTAAATATTTAAGAGAGAGAAGAAATCATTTAATTCATATTTTTCATTATCTCCTTCATTCCCAACAGTTCACATCATTCATAGTTTATTAGATTCCCAATAGTTTTTAGATACATAATTGTTATTTTTAGAAATTTTTTCCAACAAAATGGGAGGCAAAGAAAATACTATGAAAGGAAAAGAGAAATGGGGGAAATGATTCACTATATTTTGATGAATGGCACATAAGTCATGCCATAAAAATTAATGCATAATATTATTTTGATGAAGATGAAAATGTGTTAAGTTAATATTATAATTTTAAAACTATTATTTTATTTAGATTTATTAGTTTTAGATTGTTTATGAAAATTTTATAAATATAGTTTTAGGATTAAATTTAATGGTACTTGTATAAAAAACACAAAAACCTATCCAAATTAGGGAGAAATCCATTAGTGGATATAGGGATAAAGAGAAAAGTGAGTAATATTTTAAGACTGTGTATCTTGTAAATTATGAGGAGATGGATATAGTGTGTAGACATCCAATTCATAACACCATTT
The DNA here is from genome assembly GCA_037957365.1 of Torreya grandis. Taxonomy (NCBI): domain Eukaryota; kingdom Viridiplantae; phylum Streptophyta; class Pinopsida; order Cupressales; family Taxaceae; genus Torreya; species Torreya grandis. Next base: position 491,471 of record JARHVA010003435.1, read on the forward strand.
GTGTTGAAATTGTCAATCTTAATTGAATTACACTCAAATGTGCATTTTTGGTCAAAATCCATAAAATGTACTAAATGGTTCGAGATTGTCATTTAAAGTGAAGATTTAGGCTAGTGTATCCCTAAATGGGATAATGTATTTTATGTGATACCTAACTTTGATCAATTCATTTCAAGTCAAAATGATGATTTCACCTTTTTGTGCTCTGGATCACTCTTTTCTTCTAATTCATCAGTACACATCACATACCTTTATTATTTTGTGTCGGTAACATCTTAAATGAGAACATGATTTGTATACATCTAGCATCACCTTCATATTCTTTTCCAATAAAATTATGACCCAGTAATATGACTTTCTGACCATTTTGATTAATTTAGGGCCAAATTCCAAAGAATTGAACAAATATTAATTAATATTATTTAAGGATAATTAATTCAAATAAAATCCTAATTGAATTCATCCATGAGTAATTAAATCAATTATTAAAAATGAAAATTCAAATATCAAGATCATCTTAAAAGCTAATCATTAACTTTGTGATTTGTCAATTTTGGAAAATATCTAAAAGAATATCCTAAGAACATGTCAAACTCAACGAAAGTTAATAAACTCAACCATGGTTATGAGTTGTCACATACGGAAAATATCTAAATAATATCCTAAGAATATGCCAAACTCAACCGAATTTCTAATTTAACCCATTCCAAATATTAGATTAATCCATGGCCACACATCTCAATCTTGAGATGGATGGTCATGGTTGATCTTAGACCATTTTTAAAATATATAAATAGAAGGCCTCACACTACCATTTTTAAGTTATCATTGTATAATGTTATAATGCTAAAATGTATCCACAACTCATTTTTTTTTTGATTATTTCATTATTCATACTTGGATTAGCTTCATTGATAGGCATATTAGATAGTTTCAATATCTTGAGCCTAGGTTTTGTGGAGTGTTCTTGAGACATTGGAGGAGTTGGCCACTATTGTTGTTGAATACAAGAGCTCTTGATTAAGAGATAACATGATTTTGAGCTTCATTTGTATGGTGAATCCACTTGGGAAGGTAATATGATGTTGCTTTCTTTCAATTGTTTCTTGCCATCTTTTGTAATTCCCACATGAATAGAAAGGCTTAATTTGGTTTACTCTTATGCATTTTTATTTTTATTTATTGGACTGATGTTTGACTAATTATTCTAGTTTATTATACCATTATGATCCATGAATCATTTTATTTGAACTACATTGACTTGAGGTCCTTCAAGACTATGTAGGTAACACTCAATTTATACTGAGGTTAGCTCGGTCACCCCTTTCTACACTCTCACCATTTTGTGAGCAATTGTTAAGCTTGAATTCTCTCAACATTTTATGAGCAACCTAATCAATTCTCTCACCATTTTGTGAGCAATACAATCCAATCATCACTTGGGGGATACTTTGTTTCAACTATAGCTAATGTCCTTCTGATCATTTCATTATACTTTTTTTTTCTATTGACCAATGATTGTTTTTAGGCATCTTGCTTATCCCATTTTGATCTTGGTTCCTTTGGTTCATCTTGAAATTTCTATGGGGGGATTCCAATCTAGTTTCAATAATTTTAGAATTTTGTGTTCAATGATAGTCTATGATAGTAGTGTGACATTTGATTTGGCAAGTTATCTTTCATCTATCATCTTATTTGGTATCATTGATTGTAACTACCTATAGGTGAATCAGTATTTTTTTGTTACCCCTGATTACCACCTTTGGAAAAATTAGTATTATGAAATTGTTTACTAATTATAACTACCTATGGGAAAATTAGGTACCATGCCTTTTTATCATATATTGATGTATCATCTAGTCATTACTATTATCATTTGTCTTACATTCACCATTATTTGTGAACTTATTGTGACCTGGTTAGTTTTTCACTACCTTTTGTTTGAGCAAAATTACTATGACTTGGAATTATTTTGGGGTTATATAGGTTGTGCTCAATTTATTTTGATGTTAACTCAGTCCCTCTTATCATATGTTCTCACTGTATTGTGAGCATTTTATGTTGGTGCACTCTCACCATTTCATGAGCTGGACCGTTTGATATCTCTTAATACTCAATTGAGTTGAAATACTTAGAAAATTCTAAAAACATTCATAAAATAGTAAAATAACTCAAAAACATTTTGAGTGTGCTTATTTGAATATTTTTTGTCTTTTATTTTCTTGTTTGGTCTTACTTCTATATTTTATTTTCCAAGTACATCTTGATGGTCCGCATAGATCTTGATTATTTGTATCTTGATCTCATGTTGTTAAGATGTCTTTTTTTTCTGTCTTTGCTTTTTTGTTTAAATGTAAATAGATATAACTCTAATTTTGGTCATTATTTTACCATTATCCTTAGTTATAGGTATTCACATTTGAACCAGCTCAGTACAATTGGAATATTATGTCATTTTAAATTATTCATACTTTTTATGCCTAATTTATTTTGCTATATCAAGCACTTTATGGTTAGGTTTAAATGTTTTAAACGTTAACCTTAAATCTAATGAATGATTCTCAAGAAAACTTTGCATAATCTAGGATCCTAGTATGATAATAGGCATCTAGGTATCATGTATTTTAGCACTTGAATCTATGTTTAGACGTGTATCTCTTTGTATAAATTATGAGTCTAATCAATATTTGGTTATTTTTCATCATTCCTCATTCCATTCTCTCCAAAACTTGGGTGAACTACATTGGCCTAAGGTTCATATTGGAACATGAGTCCATGGAACTATGTAGGCAATGTCCACTTGTCTAAAACATCTGAAGGTAGCTCAGCTATCTTTCATTCTTATTTTCACCTCTCTCATCACTTTGTGCATTCTCATACGCTAGGTTTTATATGTATTTCTAATCCATTACACCATCGCATGTATATTTTCACCCGCTCACTTTAACCTATCTTTTAGGTTATATCCTTGAGCTATTTTGCCTACTAATTACCCATGTTGTGGGACAAAATCTGAACAATGTTAGAATAAAATCATCTCTACAAGGGTAAACCATTATTTATTCTTTATCAATGATCAAACTTTTCCCTACTAGGGTAAACTATTTTATCATGATCACATTTGCTCTACTGGGGAACTTATTATTATCTTCTCTTTGGAGGCCCCATTTTAGTGGTGTTTCCCTTTTTGAAGTAGAACATTCTCTCTTTTCCTCTAATTCTAGGCTCTCCACACTAATTCTCATGATGACAATATTTTAGTGTGAAACTTGTCTCAAGATTGATTAATGTCATAAGCATGTAGCTTGTAATATCAAATTGGGTATGTTTAAAGTGTGTCCTTTACATTAATGGATTGTGTCTTTCCCATTCCCCCCATCTTTAGGGCCTATTATACCTCTAATTATATTTTTATCATTGATGGTAAGCATGCATGTAATAATTAACTCATATGGATGTGATCTAATCTATGGGTTTATCTCTCACTCTATTTCTCTTTTTGAGAGTCCATCCTTCTCTTTCATCCTAGTATGTCCTCTCGAGGGGGCATCCTAGGTCATTTCCAATTTCCTCTTGACAACTATTTTCTTTGAAAAGATGTTACTTTACTTGAATGTCTCATTATGTCTTCTCAAAGAGGGGTAAAATATAGACATCCAATTCCTAACACCATTTGTGTTTAAATTGTCAATCTTACTTGAATTACACTCGAATACATATTTTAGGTAAAAATCCATAAAACACACTAAATGGTTTGATCTTGTCATTTACAAGTGCTTATTTAGGCTAATACATCCCTAAATAGGATAATGCATTTTATGTGATGCCTAACTTTGATCAATTCATTTTGAGTCAAAATGATGATTTCACCTTTTTGTGCTTTAGATCACTCTTTTATTCTAATTTGTCAGTACATGGCATGTAACTTTGTTATTTTATGTTGTAAACATCCTAAATGAGAGCACGTATGCATACATATATCATCACCTTCCAATTCTTCTCCAGTCAAATTATGACCTAGTAATATGACTTTCTGACCATTTTGATTAATTGAGGGCCAATTTCCAAAGAATTGCACAAATATTAATTAATCTTGTTAAAGGCTAATTAATTCAAATAAAAGCCTAATTAAATTCATCCATGATAAAATAAATCAATTATCAAAAATAAAAATTCAAATATCAAGAGCATCTTAAAAGATAATCATTACCTTTATGAGTTGTCACGTTTGGAAAATATCTAAAAGAATATCCTAGGACTATGCTAAACTCAATCAAAGTTAATAAACTCAACCATGGTTATGACTTGTCACTTTTTTAAAATATCTAAATAATATCCTAAGAATATGGAAAACTCAACCAAAGCTAATAAACTCAACCATGGTTCCAATTTAACCCATTCCAAATATTAGATTAATCCATGGCCACACATCTCAATCTTGAGATGGAAGGTCATGGTTGATCTTAGACCATTTCCAAAATCTATAAATATAAGGCCTCACACTACCATTTTTAAGCTCTCATTATATAATTTTATAATGCTAAAATCTCTCCACAACTCATCTGTGTTTTGATTATTGCATTATTCATATTTGGATTAGCTTCATTGCTAGGCATATTAGATAGTTTCAATATCTTGAGACTAGGTTTTGTGGAGTGTTCTTGAGACATTAGAGGAGTTGGAAACCATTGTTGTTGAATAAAAGAGCTCTTCATCAAGGGATAACATGCTTTTGAACTGAATTTGTATGGTGAATCCACTTGGGAAGGTAATATGATGTTGCTTTCTTTCAATTATTTATTTCTGTCTTTTGTAATTCCTACATGAATAGATAGGCTTAATTTGGTTTACTCTTATGCATTTTTCTTTTGATTTATTGGACTAATTTTTGACTAATAGTTTTATGTAATCCTCTGTACATAGAGGATGTTCAATTCAATTATGACATATATATTCCAACCTATATTTCTCATCTGTCCACCCATATCAGCCTATTTACATGACCCATTAGTACCATATATTATAATTTGGCAAGGAAGGCACATCGATTTACTTAATTTAGATAAGGAAGGTTTGTAGATCTAGTAATGGTCAACTATTTATGTCTTGTCTTCTATAGGTGATTAGGATTATTTCATATACCAAATCCTTAATAGGGGGGAGCTATGAATTTAAATTGCATTTACATGAATATGGAGATAATCTCATCCATAAGATGACATTGATGTACATGGGGAATGATTTAAGATTATTAAAGGATGTGGCCTGTAGAAAAACAAAATCAAACTTCAAATCCCAATGGAAAAATAATATGGATGAGTACACTAAAATAGGGGGCCAAAATTAAGGCTTATTATGAGACCTTTTTTATAAAAAAAATTGAGTACATGAATCTGGATACGAAATTTGAGATGCCTACACTCAAAATTCAAAATCCTTTAAGAGCAAAAAAAAGATAATTTTAACTCTAGATTATAAATTACTAGAATTTTTTAAAATGGTAGAGTTTAAATGGGTAAAATAGGTTATTTTAAAATAGGTACACCTATTTCAAAAAAAACATACTAGATAATTGGTCGTGCTCCACCTATTTTGTAATCATTGATCACTATTTTTTTTAAACGAACTTGTGGAGAGTTAGAAGACACCAAAACACTTGTCCCAAATATTTTTTATTATTTTATAAACTTTTTTTTTGTAATTAAATTTATTAATTAAATAAAATAAAAATTATATAGTCATCCATGATCTCTAGTTCCATATAAAAAAATTAAAATTGATTTTTTTAAATGTGTATATAACTAGATCTATTTGTCACCATATCATTTTTTAACAATTATATGAATAGATATAAAAATACATAAAATAATAAATAGATATAAAATTTTGGTATGTTAAGACATGAAATTAATAAATAAAAAATAAAAAAAATTATTGTATCATGAGGTAGAATAAAATTATTTTTATAATGTACAATACTAGGTTTAGATGTTTATAACATTTTCATGAAATGCCCTTATGACACTGAAGATGGTTTTCATGGCAAAAGGTCAATTTTGTGACAATCAAATGAAAACATGGATTATGTTGTTTGTTGTAGGTATAAATATTAGGGTTGGAAATTCTAAATAAAGGTAATGAGATATAGGCAAGGCATAATCTAAATAAGTAAAGAAACATGGAGGAAATAAATAACCAACCATTTCAATAAAACCATGAGGAAGTCTTGAAATCTAAAAGAGGTTTTTGATCAAAATCATTAGATATAAAAAATAAAGAAAATAATTTGAAAATAGGTACATCATTCATCCTATAAGCTCAATTTAATAGAAATGGTAAACTAAAAATTCTACAAAATATGTACAGTATTTTGGAAAAGAAATTTAGGTTTTTCATCCACTAAATACAACTATAAAAAACCATAGAGATTTGAAAAATAGAGGTTTTTTTTAATCCAAATATCAACCATTTAATGTGTTACACTAATATATTAAAACATAATGGAAGGATAGGGTTGAATTCAAAAAAAAAAAATTGTATAGAAATTAGAAATAAGATCTGAAATCCCAAGACAAAAAAATTGAAACCTTTGAAAGGTGAAAAACAATTTTGCGTATGAAAATTTGAAATGCAATTTGAAACCCTAGGATAAATATTATCAAACCTTGAAAAAATTATTTGATCAATATTTTGGTTCACAACTATGTTTTACCCTAATTTAGATTAAGATGATTTACTTATTATAAATAAGATAGAAACTAGCAGGTGAATTCAGATATTAAGATATTGCATTCAAGCATACATTTAAATGTAAAATACTAAAAATAATTGTAGTGATTTTTAAATTAGTATATAATAAATATATTAAATATAAAAAGGGATGAGTACTTATATTTTATAGCTAAATTTATAACTATGACTATATTCTGGAAGTGGATATTAGATAAAATTAAGATTGTGATTCATTTGGTTCAAAAACTATGTTTTTGTTTTTACAAGGTCAGTTTTGTGTGTTTATACTAACATGGGTGTAAATTATGGATTTATTCAGCTAAATATATTTATATTATATTATTTATGACATAAATAAAACCATGAATTCCCTTATCCCTAACCCTAGATCTAGATATTCAGTGTGATGGCTTATCTAGACTTTATGTATATAGTTTCACTCACTCACCCCTATATATATGGATATATCTAATCTAGTGAGGCACCATATCCCTATGGTTGACTAATTTATGGATCTATTAATGGTGGGGGACACTAAAATAGATAGTATTTCCAACTACCCTACCCTATATAGATATTAGGGACATGTTTGAATCTGACCTATCAAGGCTAGCCCAACTATATATTATTTTGTTTCATTTATCATCTCACATATATGTAATTTCCAATATATTTATATGTTTTGTATTTTAGATCTCAAACCATGATGATGTGTGTAACTATATAGATTATTTTCCTTTAAATTAAACCCTAGGTGTGTTTGTGAGGGATAAGAACCTATAAAATCCAGGAAAATATAATGGATTGATTTGACCCCAATCACCCTCATTTGATGATTGATCACTACATACATATCTAATAATATGATGATATAAATAAATCCACACATAGTTCTACCACCTAGTGCAAGTTTAAAAGTATACTCCTTTGTAATATGTATGTAGTTAATGTTTTATATTTGATACTTGACAATGTTTTATTTGACTTGGATTTAAAGTGTTTCAAACTTGTCTTATAACTATTCCTGGTGATAAATTTTTAATTTTGAAAGTATAGGGAGTATTTTTTCAATGTGTAATAATGTATTGATGTATACAAAATAAGTGTCCATTTCATTTTGAAGGAGATATTAGTTTATTTAGATGAGTCTAATTGGGTAATTTTTTATGCCATTGATACACTAGGAAAATAAGTCAACTCTATAGAAATAATTAATTTTTAAAATTAATCATTAGTAAGAGTGGGTCAGTTTTGACCAATTCAAGTTAATATCAATTGAAAATACTAACCAAAATTGAAAGAACCAACCTATGTACAAGTTGACTAAATTGAGGATCTAGATATGTCTATGCATTATATTTAGTAGGTTTGAAATAGATAGTGAGGTTCCAGTAGGTGTGTAATAATTTTAAATAAGGGTTAAATAATAACATAACATACAAGTGTTATATAATAGATGATTAGGATCATGTTTATGTGTTAAAATCATGCATGGTAAATTTGTTTCAAGCTTATAATTATCAATTACTTAACATTTTATTTTAATATATAAAACTTAAATTACATATGATAAATAGACATTCAAACATGTGAAATATTCCTTACACTTAGGGGATATTATTCTACATTGGGGGTATACATAAACAAGGGAATCTTGGTATAATTTTTAGGTTATATATTTCTATGTCCATTCCACTAATCATATTGATCCACTTATACTATTTATACATGGATTTCTCTTATAAACATTTTTAGGGTGTTATTTCATTTGGATATTGTGTTTTGCTATATTAGATCATGAAAATGATTGATTATGTGGAATAACATTGCTTTCTACATTTGTGATTGATACTATTATTACATTTTGTGAAGTTTGTTGTGTTTTATATTACATGTTTTATGAGTGATTTTTTTATTTTTTTTTTCATATTGTACATCATTTTTTATAAAATATCCTCTAGTCCATGTTTTCCATGTTGGGTTAGAGTCAAGTTAGATTTTGTCCTCTATTGAGTGTTTTTGTTATTCATGAGCATTATATTATGTACATATATATGATATTTAATATTCTTGGTGACATGATTACTATCACACATTCTTATATTATTCATCATGCCATGATTTTATTGTGATGCTTATTATTTCATGCCTAGTTAAAATATCTACTTGAAAAATTAGTATGCCAATTCCCTTAGATTACATGTTTCATATGTTCTTGAATGATCAAATATTTATATGATGACATAGCTTTTAATGTATTTAAACATACTTTACATGATTACATTTTTTATATAACATGATGCACATAACTCTTTGTTTTTCAAATGAGTGATTTGTGGGTGTCATCCTTCACCCTTAAAACAAGGGCATACAATGGGATTGTATTAGAGATTCAAGCCTTGAAAAATAAATAATTCATATTTTAGATCAAATTATGGGATTTAGTTAGGATATATTGATACCTATGCCATGCATATGTGGGGAATTCTACATGATTATGAAATATAGTTGATAGATTTTATGACATTATTAGGCATTTATATGGTCCAAATTGAGTATATTTTATTAAAAAAATCAAATTGAGTAGATTGAAAAATAAATCATGACATTATGTATCACTTTGAGTTATAGATGGATCAAATTTTTGGCATGAATATTTTTTTATTTTATAGGATAAAAGACCTAGTTTTATAAGGACCAATAACCATAGTTAAAAGTTATTGTTGACGACTAGAGATTGCACCTGATGGCAAGAAAATAGGTTCCTACCTTCTCCCCGTAACATGGAAACTCCTCTCTCGCCTGTGGGACAGCGAAGCAGGAGAGGAGAGTCTCTAGGTATGGGCTAGTTCCCTCTAATGTATCTTGTTTGTTTCAGGCAGTGCAAAATACAGATATATAGGTATATTGGGGGGATGAAAAGGGAGAAGAAAATATAGGAAAACAAACAGCCTACTCTAAAGAGGTGATACACCAAAATAAAGGTTGACCTTCCACATCCACTCTCAGAATCAAGAAAAATGCAAATATACTCTACACATCTGGCAGAAGAACCAGGCTGCTAAGACTAATAGGGAGGCTATAATGGAAAATACATAACAGAGGTTTTACCAAGGTGCTGTGGAATGCACACTTGCAAGCAACTTCCTCTATTCTATCCTTCTCAAATATTGCTCTTCTCCTTTCAGTTGCAGAACTGGCACCTTGTAGATGGTTGGTCTGTTGGCATTACCTGTGAAAGCATCAAAGATAATGACTAAACACAAATAATACTCATAACATACACAGACAATCTATCCAAGATGGAGGCAAAAAAATGTATTTATTTGATTCAGGTGGAGAAATTTGGAGAGCTGTGCTCTTTACAAAATTGGAGAAGATCCTTCAAAATGAATAAGTCTGCCAATTTATATGGAAAAGCCAAGAGGAGTCTCATTGGGAAGAGTGAAAAACACTGTAGCTGACATCATAAAACTATTGGGACCATGCTTGATGCCTCATTTTATGTGTTGGTTAGCTCCTCTGCCCGTTGGACGAGCTTTTTTTTGTGTTCTACAGGGCCTTTTTGCTGCCTGATGTTGTGAGTGGCAAATTTGCCGCCTACTGCCATGGACTGCACGCAGGACTTTTGCCAACATCGGCCGATTTGGCTGTCGAGCATGGCAATTTTGCCGACGTCGATCGAGTAGGCTACCGAGCGCGGCAATTTTGCTGACATCAACGAAGTTCATGGCCTTTTCCTTTTCTCTGCTTGTGTTGTGAGCGACAATTTTGCCACCGACTGCATCTGTTTGCGGTCTCTTTTTACCCGTCGGTGTTGTGGGTAGCAATTTTGCCATCGACTGCATTATTCTTGTAAACGTCTACCCTCCTTTTGCCTTAGTGTTAAATGCCTCAGCCTTTTCCTCTCCCCTTTTGTGAATGTTTGAAAACTCTACCTTCTGCTACCGTGAACGCCAATGAATGAGGCCGATGAGCCAATGCTTTGAAACAGAGCTGTCGAACCCTGAAGGTGGACCTTGCAACCCAAAATTAACTGGCCATGCAAAGCAAGTGCAGAAGGTGACCGAGATTTTGCCTATGGGAAAAATTGGGTCAACAGTTATAAAATAGAGTAGCAAGCCCCAAGGACTGGAACAAAAAAAGAAACAACAACTAGCTAACTATCTCCATGAGAGGAAAAACATCAAATATAAAATAAAACAAAATTGAAGGAGCAAAAGAAGAGGAATCATAAAATTAGGAATATGATCAAAGGTTTTAAAGCACAAGTTAGGTCTCTTGAAGGTATTTTGTCTAAAAAGTCCATGAGAGAGGAAAAAGAGAATCAATAACTAATTAAGTCTATGGAAAATCATGATTATAGATTGAAGGATGACATGGCTAAAGATATAATGAGGATAAGGAGACCATCAAAGATCTAAAAATTCAATTAAAGGCTAAAATTTCAAACTATTGGCACCAAATATTGCACCCTAGAATAGGGTGTTCAAGCCTCTTCCATATTTGGGCAACATGGAAACACTTACAGGTATGTGGGTGTACCTATAGTGTAAGTGAGCCTTTAGATTTAAGGGCTAGCTCCCTGAATGTATCTTGAAATGCTCCCACCTACTTAACTAGTTACTTATGGTAAAAAAAAGTTAGAATTTTCTTGAAATGAACCTAATCTAAGGGGATGATGCACCAATATGTTTTCCATATGAACATCATACTTTCTTTCACTAAGAAACAAGGCAGAGAAACTAACTTCCAAGTCATATGGATTTTAACATGATTATTTCAATATGAAGGTGGGATGCATGAAATCTATCCAAGATAAGTGAACCATGGGCTAGTTGCAGACACTATGGCTCATTATACACTTAAAGGATAAGATCATACACTTGAAAACACTTCATATGGCCTATTATAATAGGAAATATTGCACAAACATGAAACAACAAGGGAAGAAAGGATAGATAATTATCACTTTTAATCACCATACATCACTTGTACACTTAAAAAATTGTTCAAGAACTCAAAACTAGATTTACATTAATGTTTAAAGAAAAAATATGATGTCATTCTAGTAGGGCTTTACCATACATAGAATGGAATTAGATTACAAAGGCCAAAATGATAGCTACTTATAGAACTTCATAGAGAATAGAAAATAAATAATTTTAAGAGTTACTAGAACACATGTCTAAGCATGATAACCAATTACATTGTAGTTTCAACTAAGTGTGAAATAGACCATGAATGCCTCTTAAGACAAATGTCCATATAGATCATGATAAACTCTCTAAAATTATGTATATATTCTTTAGCTAACCTTCATGAAATTATTTTCATCATTGATCATCTGTTAGGCACTTGAAACTGAGATAGGAGAGTTGACACATATTCTATGATAGTCATTTTCTTGATTGTTAACTATATTATGGACATTTGTCTTTACCATCTACATTCACTCATTACTTTTTTGGACTTCATTATTTACATTTGGAAATGACTGTTCATCTTTAGTCTTTAAATGAGACTTCATGGTGGTATATGAGTTTGAAGAGATTATTTTACTAAAATTACTTTGATCCTACATAGTCTCCCATGTGGAATTCCTTGCCACATTTCTCACTCTATTTTAGAATTTGATCTATCATCATTTGAACACATAGCCCATCTTACCCATCTAGAGTCTATTCAAATTTTCCCATCCAACCCCACTTTGAGTTTTTCTAATTTGAATTTTGATGCTGGTCATCAATCACTAACTTGGGGTCCTGAGATCATGACATCTATTAGTGTTTTGTTTGATCTAAGCTCCTTGACCTTTGACTGTTGTTCATGTTGTTGAATTTATTTTTATGATTGAAAGTGAGTCGTAGATCATGATATAATTTCTTGAATGTTATTTGATCCAATATTCATTAATATTTTGACTCTACTCACACTGTTAGATCTAGATGTATGCTTGCATACCAACCATTGATCTACTAGGACCCAATATTTGAACTCAAATGACTATTTACCATGGAAATTTTTTAACATTTGTGTTCATATTATTTGATGATTACACAACCATATTTGATGTATGTGTGATCGTTAAAAATTTTCCCCCAATGATTATTTTCCATGACTTAAATTTGATGTCCACATGACCATCAATGATGCCTACAAAACCATCAGTGACATCTACATGACTATCACTTTTTTAATGCCAATGATTTTTTTCTAACTCATTTTTAATGTTTGCATGAATGTCATACTCTGCTAGAATAACTTTACCAAAAAAATCAATTTTATCAGAGCTTTTATTGTAGGTAATTTTTGATGAATTTAGGAGAATAGGAGCGCGATGAGGAGAGCGGATGAACAAGGCGCGCTTGGGGAAACCCGGTGTAATGAATCTACTGCAGGCCAGAATGGCAACCGTATCCCCCATGGAAGGGACGCCAAGAATAAAGAGTCCCTGTATGTAAGTGAAAGGGCAAAGATCCAAAAGATTAATGGCTGCCTCCCGCGTAGCCAAGACCGACCTATTCTTGTTCTGGATCCAAACACTGTAAAAGAGGATGTGGATTACCTATCATCACATGCCCTAATCTATAAATTTCTGGGAATTCGAATCCCTTTGGCAGCCTTGGATGCCTAGATTCGTCGCTCCTGGCAGGTGAAAGGTGACTTTGATGTTATGCTAGCTGGAAACAGCTACTTCATGGTGAATTTCTCCTCTGTGGCTGATCGAAATCAAATTTTCGAAGGCGGTCCATATTTTTACGACCGTATTGGACTGTTTATTAAGCCGTGGCATGTGGGTTTTAACTCAGCTGAAGATTTTCCTTCTCAAGTACCTGTGTGGGTTCGCCTGCCATGACTCCCTCTAGAATTCTGGCGTGAGGACATCCTGCATCAGATCAGGGCCATGCTAGGAATGCCAACTGCAATAGCGCACCAATCGCTTGATAAAAAGGTAATTACATACGCTCGTATTTGTGTTGATATTGATTTGAATAATCCCCTGCCAGATACTATGGAAATTTGCTTGGGCTCTACTTCTTGGCTTCAACAATTGGATTATGAAGCTATCCCCTTTCGCTGCCAATTTTGCCATGTGTATGGGCATCTGCAACGTTAATGTCCTCATGCTCCCAAAAGCGTTGACACTTCTGATGGGCCCCCGAGGACAAGGATGACTTATGAGGATAAAGGAAATGGACATTCAGCATCTCTAGGTAGTAGTAAAGCACAATCTGACGGAGCAGAAAAAGGAAAGGCTCAGATGAATTCGGCATTTCAGGGACAAGGTTCAGAGAAGGTAAATGGCCCAGATATGGAGGGATTTATCCCAGCTCGCCGCTGAGCTAAAGGGCATGGTCAAAAACGAACAAATATGGACCGGCGTGGGGATGCTAGTTTTAACCGTTTTAAAGCTCTTGACAATATGGTAATTGCAGAGGGGCTTCCTCTTAATGTTCAGGATAGGGAGCCTGGGATAGAGGAGTGACATCCTAGCCTCAATGACACTCAGGATATGATTGTCTAGCAGACCACAGAGGATGTTCTTACCCCTGAGGACGGTGCTCTAATGGTTCTTCCAGCTTCACAAGATAAGGAAGTTCGCTGGGCTGATTTAGTGAAGGATAGGGGGCGCCCAGTAAGGAGAAGGACACCTCATCCGCCCTGGGTCTTATGCAGAGGCCATTTAAGAAAGCTTCGATTTCGACCCCATCTAGAGTTGGCCGAAGGAAGGACCAGGATAAACTCAAACTTACAGGTGATTTGCTAGTAGAGGCAGGGGTAGTCAAGACCCTAGATGAGCACTTCCCTCACCCTTCCTCATGATTGTGCTCTCTTGGAATGCGAGGGGTTTGAACAGCCCCCAAAGGCAAAAAGCTTCATGTCAATTAGTTTTTGATCAATCTCTAGATATTTTCTGCATCCAAGAAACCAAGCTTTCCGTGGATTCACTATTTTCTTGTGCTCCCAATATTTGGGTCGGTGGCCAATGGCAATGTGTTGGTGCTAACAGGACTTCTAGGGTTATAGCTATGGGATGGGACCCCAGGAAAGTTGTTCCAATTCAGTGGATGTCTTCCATCTCAGCTCTCTCAATGGTAGCCTCCTCTACGGAAACAGGGGAGATAATTTTGGTGACCGCAGTTTATGCGCCTACTGACTTTTCCAGACAACAAAGGCTATGGGAGCATATCTGGCATGTCAGAGGCTACCACCCTTTCTTGCCATGGTTGGTTGCTGGAGATTTCAACTCAGTTCTTAGCTTGGAAGAGAAGAGTGGAGGTTTGATGTGGCTTGGACCCTCCTCTCAGCTCTTTCAGCAAAACATTGAGCTCTTACATCTCTCAGATGTTAAGCCTTGTAATGGCCTCTACACCTGGAATAATAGGAGAAGCAGAGATGCGGCCATATCTGAATGCCTTGACAAGTTGTTTCCTATTTTTGGCTTTCTGGATACATGTCGATTTCTTCTGAAATTCTTGACTAGAGGGGTTCTGATCATTGGCCGATCAGGCTATCCATCAATTGTGTTAAGACTCCTAAGAAGTCACCTTTCAAATTTCAGTTAATGTGGCTGCGTGACTCTTCTCTCCATGACCTGATGACCCAATGGTGGAGACAGGGAGCCCCTGAGTATGGTACTGCAATGTACTCCTTTTCCAAAAATTTGTAGTATGTCAAGCACAAATTGAAATATTGGAACAAATTCTATTTTGGCAACCTTCATGCTCAGAAGGAAAAGGCACAAAACCAGCTGGATGTCCTTACCCAGCAAATTAGGGACACAAGTTTGACGGAGGATCTCTATGTTACTGAATCATAAGCGATTACGGACTTAGCGGAATGGGAACTTTGGGAGGAAATCTATTGGAAGCAAAAGGCCCGTATTGATTGGCTCCAGGAAGGTGACAGGAACACCACTTTTTTCCATAACTCCATGCAGGGTAAGCGCAACAGAAACTCCATAAACTCCCTTATTGCCACGAATGGGACACGACTGTCCTCCTCCCAAGCTATATCCAGGGAGGCTATTCGATACTTCTCTAATCTTTTCTCGGCTGACCCACCCATAGAAGAGGTGGCTGAAAATACAATTTTAGAGTGCATTCCATCTGTTGTGACCTTGGGAATGAATAATTCTCTTATGTGACCAATTGGTATGCCAGAATTGGAAGGAGTGGTTTTCAGCCTAAGAAAAGGCAAAGCCCCAGGCCCGAATGGTTTTCCAACTGAATTTTTCTAAGAATTTTGGGATATTATCAAGCAGGATTGTTGGCTGTGATTCAAGAATCTTATTCCAGCAAGGAGATGCTCAGGGCTTTGAATGTTACCTTCTTGGTTCTTATTCCAACGTAAGAGCAGGCTGACCGGCTAGACCTTTTTAGACCCATTGCACTTTGTAATGTGGTGTATAAAATTATTACCAAGCTCTTAGCAGAGAGACTTAAGGCCTGTCTCCCTGCAGTGATTTTTGAAGAGCAAGGGGGCTTCGTTGCTGGCAGGTAGATTCTAGATGGGATTGTTATGGCTGCGGAGGCTATCCACTCCATGAACATTTCTCAGGAGCGTGCCATGTTCATAAAGCTGGACATGGCAAAGGCGTATGATAGGGTGAACTGGGGTTTTCTGCGCAAAGTTCTCCTAGCCTTCGGATTTAGCCAGGATTGGGTTAGCTGGACCATGAGTTGTGTTTCCACTACCTCCTTCTCGGCCCTGATCAATGGAGAACCTACTGAGTTGTTTGGAGCTTCTAGAGGTCTACGCCAAGGGGACCCGCTCTCTCCGTACCTATTTATTATCTTGGCCAAGGGACTTGGACGGCTCATCAAAGCTCGTGTTTCCCAAAACTTGCTTCAGGATGGAGATGGGGGAATGGTTTGACTGTGCTGACGCATCTCCAATTTGTTGATGACACCGCTCTTATTGGGAGAGCCCGAATTCGGGAAGCTGAGGCTTTTTGGCTTATCCTTGATACTTATCTTGTTGCCTCTGGACAGAAAATTAATGATCATAAGTCCTCTCTCCTTTTCTTTCATACTCCTGAAGCCATTCAGAGGAGGATTGCTGCTATCCTGAGGTTTCAGATTCAGAGTCTCCCCCTCACTTACTTAGGAGTTCCTATTGTGTTGGGAAGACAACCACACCTTTTTTGGCAAAATGTGTTGGATAGATTAAGTCAGAAAGTGAACCACTGGACCCATAGGTGGCTGTCTATAGCTGGTAGGGTGATTCTCCTACAGTCCGTGATCCAGGCCCTCCCCATATACAGGAGCATGGTGCAGGCCGCTCTGATGTATTTCCTCAAAGAATTTGATGCTCTCTCACGAAAATTCCTCTAGAATGGTAACTTGCAAGGTACTCGCTGGAGTCTGATCAAATGGGATATTATGTGCTGACCGAAGAGAGAGGGTGGCCTTGGCTTGTGCTTAGCTATCTGGTCTAGCCAAGCTCTGGCTACCAAACTTTACTGGAGGTGGTGCTCTAGTCATTCTCACTTGTGGGCCAAGATCCTTTCCCACAAATACTTTCTCAGGATTGATCCGTTAGATATTGCTAGAATGCCTATTGAAGGCAGAGGCTCCATGGTATGGGATACCCTTAAGCGCGGAGCTCATCTTGTGAAACGAAGTCTCTTCTAGATTTGCAACAGTGGTACTAAAGCTCTCTTTTGGAGTGACTCGTGGGATGGACAACGTCCTCTCATTTCCTCTCACCCGCACTTATAGGGCCTATGTGAGTCTTTCATTGAAGCTGGTTGGAGCACGGTGGCGCATTACAAAGAGGCTTTCAACCTGGGTATGGCAGTTGGGTACAGGTGGAAAAATTCTTCAGATTGGCCGTCGAGGGGATCGATGGAAGAGAGGTCAGAGCTGTCTCATATTTTGGCTGATAGAAGGTGCATTTTAGTACAGGGTAGTGATGTCTTGGCTTAGGGAACAGCCCCTTCTGGACAGTACTCTATCTCTTCTGGCTATCATGCTTTGACAAAGCAAGCTTTCGGTAATATGCAGTGCTCATGGTGGAAACGTGTATGGAATTCTTTCTCATGGCCTAAATGCAATTTTTTCCTCTGGGTTCTGACTTATAATAGAGTTCTTACTTGGGAGAACCTCTGCAAGCGAGGCTTCCAAGGACCGTCCATGTGCTTGTTATGCCAAGGTGACGAAGAGAACACTGCTCATATCTTCTTCCAGTGCTATTTTGTCAAAAAAATTTGGCACTTGTGGTGGACCCTATGGGAATGCCCATGCTGGCATGCGACCTCTATGATTGATTTCTAAGACCGATTGGGACACTCCCCTGCCAAATCCCCTATTCTCCAAATTGCGTGGCTAATTGGGCCTTCCTTCATTCTTTGGAACATCTGGTTGGAGCGTAACAGGAGGTTATTCCAAGACAGTTCGCTGGACTCAAAGATTGTGTGGGAGTGAATTATGAAGTCTATCCAAGAAACACTACGCGGCAGGTGTGAAGACGTTGGGGTGTTGGACCCAGGGGAGGTTGCCATCCACGCGCGCCTGGTCACGCCTTCAGCTGACAGTCCATCTTGGGCACCTCTAGTGCGGTGGACTTGTACTCCCAGGTGCCATCAACATCCTGCTAATCGGTCTGGGCATTGGTCGCCCCTACTGAAGGCGTAATGAAGATAAACACGGATGGTTCCTCTAAGGGGAATCCTAGAGCAGTAGGCATAGGAGGAGTTACATGGGACTGTTCAGGTGAGATCAGGTTTGTCTTTTCATATTATATCGGCTTCCATACAAACAACCTTATGGAAGCACAGGCGATTCTTACTGCTGTGCAAAAATGCTGCCAATTGGGTTGGCAAAGGATCATATGTGAGGCAGATTCACAGGTAATTGTCAATCTTCTCAATGGCCGGATCTCTACTAATGTGGATTGGCAATTGGCCTCTGTGACTAAACAAATTCTTCAACTTTGTACATCCCTAGAATCGGTGGTTTTTCAGTACATTCCTCGTGAATGGAACGGAGTTGCAGACTGTCTAGCCAAATGGGCCTCGGAATACGGTCCATCTTGGAGTATTTCTGATACTAGGATGCTTCTTTTGAATCATTTTCAGAAACTGGCTCAACTAGTGAGCCAGGACAAAGAATTGTAATTTCTGTGTTTTCTTTGATTTCAATAAATTTTTACCCCTTTAGTTAAAAAAAAATTGTAGGTAATTTCCTTGGGATCTTTGTCTTTGAGATAATTTCCATATAAGAATGATGGCTTTAGAATTTTTGCATCAACCTCTTTTACCAAAACAATATGGGTCATCGGGCTTTATGTTTTAGATATTTTGTCTAAAGAATATGTACTTAGCCTTTTGTATCAGACAATTTATCTTACAAAAATTGGACTTATCTCTTTTTCCATAGATAAAATGTCTGAAATAATTCTATCTTCAGGAAAATTACTCGAACAATTGTCTCGAAAGAAATAGTAATTTGGGAACTTTGTAGTGGTTATTTTTCCCAACTAAAATAAGTCTTTAGAACTTTTGATTTGGCCAATTTTCCTGATAAGTCCCCAATTCTTAGCCAAAAAAAAAAAATTGCACCGAAATAATTATTAGCACTTAGCCCAAATACCCAAAATAATTTTTACTTTTCCAAATAAAATGGGAAAATTTCCCAAGTACCAGACATGTCTTTAATTCTACACATTCTTTTGGATTTGTTCGAGACACTATCGCTTGATCTTTGAAATCTCTAATCAACTTTTGAGGCTTTTGAAAACCTATTTCATGCTTTGATTGCTTGAACACCATGAAAACTTTCCACTTTTATATATGACTCTAAAATGACCCCTAAAATATCAAATGACACAAAGATTAAATTAAATCCTGACCAAAGTTTACAAAAATGTAATATGACATCAAATAGAACTTTGAAACACCTTATAATGTTATAATCAGCCCCTATTTAAGATTTTTATTATAAGGGGGTTGATCCATTTTAACTTGTGGTAAAAATGGTCAACATTCTTAGTGATTTATTAAGGGTGACATGCTTGTTATGACATGACTAGTTGCCTAATCTTATCTATTGTGATATGGAGTCACATGTATAACAAGTTTGACACATAAATGCCTTTAACAACACATAACAACATGAAACAAGGACAAACACAAAGTAGAAACAAGCATATGTTCAACTAGAACATTTAGGGAACACAACACACACAACAAAAATAAAACACACACCTAATCTACTATTTACAAAACTAAACTTTACCACTCAATATAAAGGTTTGAAATGTATCCCATTCACAAGGATAGGCAACTCTTCGCCATTCATGATTTCTAATTAGAAATAATCTATTTTCTTGCACTTGAGGATAATATATATAGGATGTCAAATTTTATATGTCTTCCTAGCTTTATTCTATCTTCATCTCAATTTAATATTATGTCATCTTATTGAAATTATCTTGGAGTTTTTTTCTTGTGAAAAGACCTCTTATTTAATACTTGGTGATGCTCCATAGCTTGATGAGATTTCTGTCTAATTTCTTACAACTCCAATAATTCTTTCAATCTCACTCTATTGGAGTTTTCTCTAGAAACTCTAACTGATGTGCTAATTATAAGGTACACAACTCTTGATAAATAGACAACCTAGCCTCTCTTTCATAGACAAGCATAAAATTAAAATTCCTTGTTGACCTCTTGGGAGTTATCCTATCAACCCACAAGGCTATCTTCAGTTTGGTGTACCAAGCCCTGTGATTATGCTCCAAGGTTCTCTTGATGATTTTGATTAGATTATTATTAGTTGACTCAACCAACCCATTACCTTGAGGATAATATTTGGATGAAGTTCTCATAAATATTCCATTACTATTTGCCCAATTATCTATATTAACACCCATAAAAGTAAGAGCATTATCTAAAATAATAGTAGGAGTGCCAAACCTTATTATGATGCTCTCATATAACTCCAAGATAGAATTATAATTAGATTCTTTCAATGTTACTTCCTGAACCCATCTTTTAAAATAGTCAATTATTGTGAGTACCCATTTATGACCAACACTTGATGGGGGATTCACCATGCCAAAGAAATCAAGACCCCATTGCATGAAAGGTTGATCAACTTGGATAGGCTTCAAAGGAAGAGATGAAATCTTCTATTTTCCTACAAATAAAGCACATTATACACACCTTCTCACCTAAGCATGGTAGTCTTTGAAAATTCTAGGCCAATAATAGCCTACCCTCATGATCTTGGCAACTATGGTTCTTGGAGATAAATGACTTCTTGATATCCCATTATGAAACTTCTTGAGTGACACCCCAAACCAATCATTATCAATTCTTTTCAATATCACACCATTGATGTCCCTCATAAAAATCACACCATCCACAAGACAAAATGGAATAGATTTAAATCTAAAATATCTCCTTTATGATCTACTCATATTATTAAGATACTCACCATTTTGAAGAAAATTGTTCATATCTTATGTCCCACTCTATATATGCAAAGACCAAGATGGTTAGGATCAATCATGATTGAGTAGAACCTCTTATTTTAACTGATGAAAATATGAAGATAAGTGTTTGCAAAGACCTTTACCTCTTACCAATTTTATTAATTTTATATCAACATCATATTCCATTACCTTAGTGATCCATCATGTTTTCTTTTCACTAAGGTCTTTGCTCAAAATAAATTCATTGGTACTAGGATGAGAAACCATAACATGAATTTTATTATTTTACACCATATGCCTAAACTTATTTAATCCTATTAAAATATCAAGGACTTGTAAATCCATAAAGGTGTAATTGAATTCATAATCTTCTAAACCTTGACTATATACTATAACAGACTACTCCACACCCTCTTCATTATTTTGCATTAACATGGTTGAGATAGTATCAAGGTTATCAAATGAATACAACATGAAGTCTCTAAAAAATTAAATATTCACAATAGTAGGATATTTTTCAATTGATTTATTAATGGCTTCAAAACTATGCTTACCTTCCTTAGTCCAGAAAAAGACATGATTCTTTCAAAGGATGGTTGTGATAGGTTTCACCAAAAATGCAAACCCAAATATGAATCTCCTTACAAAATTTATCTTGAATAATAAAATTTAGAGACTTTTATTATGCAAGAAAATGATAGGCCAATAATAAACTCTATCCTTTTAGGATGAGTAGCCAAACCATATTTGGAAATAATGTGTTTCAAGAGCATACCTTCATGGATAACAAAGATGCACTTATTTAGATTAGAAGATACTCCATACTTATTGAATATTTAAAACACTTGTCTCAAGTGTTGAATATGTTCATTAGCATGTTTAGAAAACACTGTTATATCATCTAGATAAACCAACAACATCTCATTAATCACACTTTTGAAGGCCATGTCCATTGTTATTTGAAAGGTAGCACCAACATTTGACAAACCAAATAGCATCTTACTATAAGAAAAAAATCATCCATTTAGTGGTAAATGTTATCTTAAATTGATCATATTAATTGAATCAAATCTTATTATAACCTAAGTATCCATCTAGAATATAGAAACATTGAGAACTTAAAACAATTTACAAAATCTACTCCATTGAGGGCAAATGATAGTAATTTTTTAGTGACACCCTATTAAAATCCTTAAAGTCCACAAAAAGTCTTATCTCCCCATTATTATTTATAATAGGAATAATTTTAGCTACCCATGTCAAATTATTGATAGGAAATATTATTTTAGATTCAAGGAGTTTAGTGAGGTCTAACCTCATGAGTTGCTCAACATTGGGATCAATGGGTCTTTGTTTCTATCTGATTGGTTTAACTCTAGGTTTTAACTCAATAGTATGGTGTGATAGAATAGGATCAAATCCTTTAAATTACTTATACTCCCAAGCAAATATGTCATGAAAATATCTATACAAATCAATGAATGCTTGCTTTTCTAATGTAGAACATACCTTTCCTAATTTCAATAGTCTATCTTTAAAGATCAAGAATATTTCAGAATTTTCTTCTTTTGTAGACATACTCACCTTTTTATTTTTCTTTTTATATTTCTAATTTAAGATACTTTATAAGTTCACTAGACCCTTAGGTATCTTATTTATCCTTAGATGCATAATCTTATCCCCTAATTGTTCATGGAGTCTCTTTTGATTCCTTGAGGAGAACTAGATAACATTTGCAAGAAACATTCAATGTGTTTGTCACTATCAAAATCTTACCAAGACACTTAATTATTAGATATATAATTTATGATAATTATCTTAATGTGAGATTGATTATAATCTTTTTTTATGGTAGTTGGAGTATCAAATTGATCTCCTATGGCAACTAGTCTATCAACATGATTATTCTTCTCCCTTGGGACTGATTATATGTTGAATGCATTGAAGTATTTAAGTAAATACCATACATTATTCTTATATGACTTTATAAAAGTGTTATTTGAATAAACCACATTCCTAACCTAATTTACAACAAATTCCCATTGAAATCCATGAATTAAACTTCAAGTTCTTGATTCTTTTTCTCCTTTCCCATTGAAAGCCATGAATTAAACCTTCATACTCAACCACATTACAAGTACAACTAAAATGGAATATATATGAAGCATAATATTAATATTTTTATGGAGATAAAAACATAACACCATCTCTTGCACCAATTTTACTTCTTGAACCATCAAAAAACATTTTACACATCTCATCTTCTTCACCCTCTTCTTTGGAAAGTGTAGGTGTCGGTATTCCTTCCTCATGTATAAAATATACTCCTAGATCAGTTTCCTCCATTATATCATAAGTATCATGCTCATAAGTGTTATTACCATATTCATCAAGAAATAAATCTATAATGCCTTCAAGCTTTGAGGAAGTTCCATCATCTATAATAGAATCGTTTTCTTCATAAACAACATAATTCAAATTAGAACTTGTCTCAATATAAGGTTCCATATGAAACCTTGCAAGAGGTCATGTCCTAATTGTCATGGTCCCATAACTTATACTAAAGGACATGAAATACCAATTAGTTGAGAGATATCCACCAATATTGGTAGTGAAGTCCCTTGAAAGGTAGACTACAAAGTGATCTAGGTGGTCAAAAACAATTATGTCTTGCAAGATAAGAAAAATAGGAAAATCATGCAAGAAAAACTTCAAGTTATTTATTAGCCCTATCATCTTGTCATGTGTAACATCTAGATTGAGAACTCATTTTATATGAGGCTCATAATTTAGACCCAATTTATTAATTACCATCTAGGGCATAAATAGAGTTGGAGTTCTACTATCAACTATGTAGTTATGGACCAGATTGTTACCAGCTATTAGAGTGAGATAGAATGAAGGAAGTTTATCAGCTCTAGTGGATGGTTTAGAAATGGTATTAGGGACACAAGGAAAAAATGACTTTGTCTTTGATTTAAATGAGGGACATTAGTATGGATAGTAGATAACTATTTTTACAGGAGCTCTTTTTTACCAGGCATATGCATAACATCCCAAAGGGAAATGGATGTTTTAGTACTATTCAATATATCTGAAATGTTTAAATAAGACGTACCTATTTTCTCTTGGATTCTTGGAGTAAATGAATTTATTTGATCCTAAGGAGTTGGAGTGCCTTGAATAGTCCTTCCAAAGTTTTGATTTAGAAGATGTGTAGAGTTATTTGAAGTTGGCACACCTGTATCCATACCTTGTTGCTTCATATGAGGATTGAATGATCTTGTAGGTACCTTAATATCACCACATAAATCCTTTATTTTGGCTCTATTTTTGTCTATAACTTAGTTTCCTTGATTAATCACAAAAGTGTCCTTGACTAGGAAGTTGGTGAAGATCTCTTCCTAGGGACGTCCACCTTCACTTGTCTACATCATAACCTCATCCTCAGTAGATAGGAGAAGAGTAAACTCTCATTGAGAAAAAATATATTGATCTACACCTTCATTAGCATCCATAAATTGGCCTTGTTACCAATTTTCACCATGTACCAAATTACTATGAATGGGTACCATATCTCTTGCATTGTTGGTAGAGTTAGGATTGTATACATTAGCAGGCCTATTGGGATTAGGCTACAATTGGCCTCTTCCTCTTCCATATTGTTAACCATATTGTTATTGATAGGCATAAATATTATGATAGGAACCTTGTTGCATATTAGCTTGCCTATTTTGATCATTTAAGGCTAGGAACTTTGCTTTTCAATCAACATTATTTTCTACCTACCTAAGAGCAACCTTAGTTTTTGTATTGGCATTAAGAACTTGGGCTACATCTGGAGTATTAGTATAAGTATGAGATAATGGAGGCATAAACACTTTAGATGGTAATCTTTCATCTTGGATGATATTATTTTCACCTTTTATAGTAAGATCATATGCTTCAAGGAGGGTGGAACCACCCATGGATTGAAGCATGACATCAAGTTTAGTGCCAATAAATATTAAATAGGTGGGGAACACAAAGCTGGGAGGTGGCCTCGTAGGAGGAGGAAGTCTATTCCAAGTCTTTTAGAACATCTCTTTAAAATCATTCATTATTTCTTTAGATTCTCTTTTGATCATGTTAAGATGGTGTATGAGAGAAACATGGTCACTCTCATTTATAGATATTGAGATCAACAACACTCTAAATTCATCCCATATCATGATGCATCCACCGTCTAGAGTCATATATCAATAAATATTCTTCCATCTAAGGGACATGGCAAGAATTTTAATGGAAATGTTCTCTTGAGAGATATTATGGAAGCTAAAAAAGTTGGAGACATATCTACTATGTTCACTCAAAGTAACATGACTCTCATCATTGAATATAGGCATACATCTTATGGTATTAGGAAGAATGGCATAATATGATTGAAGGTGAATTGGATTTTCTATATTTAAGGTAGGAAAAACATGAGTTATAGCCATTTATTCTTCAATTTATTCAACTTGTTCACTCTCATGACTCCCCTCACTAGAAAAGTCCTCTTGATCTTCAAAGTACAAATTAGGAGGAGGATATTAAACTCCAAATGGAAGTTATGATTGAAAGAGTGGGTCAATGGGATTGATAAGTCCTCTAAATTATGACCTTGTGAGAACCATGAATTATGAGAGCAAGTTTATAACAATTCAATAGGATTGAACTAGATTTACCTTGATGGAGTCACTACATGTTGAGTAGCACACCAAATTTGCAACTAATGTTGTCAAGTCCAGCATTAACCTTGACAAGTTATCTTGAATATAGGATCACATCAAGTGTACCAAAAATATTAGCACCAAATTTCATGCTCTAAAAGAGGGTGTTCAAGCCTCTTCCAGATTTGGGAAACATGGGAACACTTATAGGTATGTGGGTGTACCTATAGTGGAAGTGAGCCTCTAGATTTAACGAATAGCTCCCTAAATGTATCTTGAAATGATCACACCTACTTAGCTTGTTGATTAAGGTGGAAAGAGTTATAAGTTTCATGAAATGAACCTAATTTAATGGGGTGATACACCAAGATGTTTTCCATATGACCATCATACTTTCCTGCACTAAGAAATGAGGCATACAATCTAACTTCTAAGTCCTATGGATTTTAACATGAGTATTTCAATATGAAGGTGAGATGCATGAAATATATCTAAGGTAAGTGAACCATAGGATATTTACATACACTAAATCTCATTGTACACTTAAAATATCAACTCATACATGTGAAAACACTTAATATGACCTATTATAATAGGAACTATTGCACAAACATCAAAGGATAAGGGAAGAAAGGATAGTGAATTATCACTTTGCATCACCATACATCACTTGTACACTTAGACAATTATTCAAGAACTCAAAACCAAATTTTCATTAATGCTCAAAGTAAAAATATGACATCATTCCAATTGATATTTACCATACATGGAGTAGAATTAGATTACAAAGGTGAAAATGGTAGCTACTTATATAACTTAGAGAGTGGAGAAAATAAATAAGTTCAAGAGTCACTGGAACACATATCTAGGCATGAGAAACAATTATGTTGTAGGTAAAACTAAGTTTGAAATAAACCATGAATGCTTTTAAAAATAAATGTTCATATAGATCATGATAAACTCTCCAAAATGATGTAGATATTATTTAGCTAGCCTTCATGAAACTATTTTCATCATGGATCATCTCTCAGGCACTTGAAACTAATCTACAAGAGTCAACCCATATGCTATGATAGTCACATATATTTTCTTAACTATTAACTATCTTCTAGACATTTACATTTACCATATACATCCAATCATTTCTTTATTGGACTTTGTTATTTACATATGGTCATCACTATTTATCTTTAGTCTTTGACTGAACTTTCACGGTGGCATATGAGTTTGAAGAGCTTACTTTGTTATAGAGTCCTTTGATCCTATATAGTCACCCATGTGGCATTCCTTACCACATTGATCATTCTAGTTTAGAATTTGCTCTTTCATCATTTTAACACATAGCCCATATTTTCCATCTAGAGTCCAATCAAATTTGTCTAGTTGGCCCCACCTGGAGTTTTTATACTTCAACTTTTGATGCTAGCCATCAATCACTAACCTAAGGTTCTGAGATCATGATATTTGTTAGTGTTGTGTTTGATTTGAGCTCCTTGATTTTTGACTCTTGCTCACACCATTGAATCTATTTTTATGATTGAACATGAGTCATAGATCATTATTTAATTACTCTAACATGATTTGATCTCAGGATTCATTGACATTTTGACTTTACTTGTGCCATTGGATCTGAGTGTACACTCAAATACCAACCATTGATCTATTAGGGCCTAATGTTTGAACTCAAATGGCTATTTACCATGGCTGAAATTTGACATTAGTGCGCTTGTTATTTGACTTCTACATAACCCTAATTGACATCTATATAACCATCAAAATTTCATCCCAAATGATTATTTTCCATGACTTAGATTTGACATTTGTGTGACCATCAATGATGCCTGCAAGACTATCAATGATGTTTGTGTGACCATCAATGACATGTATGTGACCATCACTTTTTAAATTCCAATCATTTTTTCTTGGCCTCATTTTTGATGTTTGCATGAATTTCATACTTTTCTAGATTAACTTTCCTAAAACAATTCAATTATATCAGAGCTTTTATTATGGGTAATTTTCTTAGGCTCTTTATCTTTAGGATAATTTCCCCATAAGAATGATGGCTTCAAAAAATTTGCATCAGCTAATTTTCTTGAAACAATATGGGTCATCAGGATTTATGTTTTAGACATTTTGTCTTAAAGAATATGTACTTAGACTTTTTTATTAGACAATTTGTTTGAAATAAATCATAATTAGTTATTTTTCCATGGATGAAATGTCCAAAAGAATTCAGTTTTGGGAGAATTGCTCAGGGAATTTTCATAAAAGAAATAGTAGTCAAGAACTTTGTATCAGGAATTTTATATGAATGAAATGAGTCTTCAGAACTTTTAACTCATCCAATTTTCCTAACAAGTCCCCAACACTTAGCCAAAAAATTGTAAATAATTATACCGAAAGAATTATTACCACTTAGCCCAAATACCTGAAGGAATTTATAATTCACCAAATAAAATAAGAAAAATTCCCAAGTACCAAACAAGTCTTTAAGTCCACAGGTTCTTATAGACTTATTCTAGAAATTGGCACTTGATATTTGAAATCTTGAACAAATTTTTGAGGCCTGTGCAACCCTATTTCATGCTATGACTGATTTAACACTATGAAAACCTACCACTTTCATATATGACTCTAAAATAACCCCCAAGATATCAAATAACATGAGGATTAAACTAAATCATGCCCAAAGTTAAAAAACATGTGATATGACATCAAATAGAATTGTGTGACACATTATGATGTTATAATCAGCCCCTATTTAAGATTTTGACTATAGTGGGTTGATCTATTTTAACTTGTGGTAAAAATGGTCAACACAAGGAGAGCTAAAGAAGATGAATGTGTTCATTTGAAGACTAATATTGTTTCGTTAAATGATGAGCATGAAAAGGTCATAGTCAAAATAGGTAAGCTTGAAGAAGATAAAAAGAAATCAGGATAAGGCAAAGAGGTTGGTAGTATGAAAGTCAAGATAGATTATGTCAAGAGAAAAATGAAGAAGCCAATTAGACATCCAAATGATTTAGGATATGCCAAATATTTTATGGTCCATTGTTTTATTTGTCATCTTATTGGTCATAGAGAAAAGGATTGTATAAGAAGTAATAAGTCAAAGGGAGATCATTTTCATATTCAAGTAAAATATATGAAAGATATTTTTTGCTATAGTTGTCAAAGAATTGGTCACATTGCTAAGTTATGTAAGAAAAGACCATTTAGTCAATATAAGTTCAATCAGGCTCCTAGAGTGTAAGAGAAGACCAACTAAATAAACCAATGAAAAGAGATATTCATCTCAGGATCATTGTTATGTGTGCAATCATTTTGGACACATTACTAGAGAATATAAGAGGAGAAGCAATAACTCAAATAAAGATCACAATAATTATCAAGAAAAAGGTATGAATGATCTTTTGTTTAGATGTCATAAAGTTGGTCACATTACTAGATATTGCAAGAACAACTTGAATGAGTTTTCAAAGAAAAATAAGGTGTATGGAGCTCCTCGTATGCATGGAAGAGGTCACACATGGATATGGCAACCTAAGTCTATTAGGAGATATCAATTTGAGATAAAATATGGTTTTTTTGCCATGATAAACATGAAAAAAAGTAAAGAGTTTTTGTTGTCTACATTTGTTAATAAGTATGCAATTAAAAATGAGGTCAAGGATCCATTCAAAGTCAATTTGATGATGAGGTAGGACTGCACGTCTAATGAGAGTATGGAGATGTGGAATTCTCCTAAACTTTGGGACTTTAAGTCTCACTATGTCAAAGGGGTGTTTCTCTCTAATATTCAAGGAGACACTTTATAGAAAGAGGAAGCATGGTGGATGCTTGTTGGGTGTTGTCTGGTGTTGCATGATAATAAATCCATGAAGGTGAGTTGCTATATCAATTTGAGGTGTTAAAAAAAATATAGTTGTGTATTCCTTTATGTTGATTTACTTCATAAGAAGTAATGTTATGATATGAAAAAGGCAATCCTTAGTGTAAAGAGAGAGGTCTTTGAGGGCTACAGATTATGAAGATGAGTTGTAGTAGAAGAAAGGTATGGATGCAATTATATTTCATCCATAGTTGGTCTCTTGAGGTATCTTGATTTGGTGTAGTGCCTTAAAATTACTTGGGAGATTGGTTTTAGGTGAGTCAATCTACATTGTGTTTTTTCTTGTGGTTCTGATTAGTAGTATGGTGACTCTTAAGAGAGGACTTGTGGGATCTATAAGTTCAAATATTGGTATGGATTTAGAGGGAGCTAACTCAAATAATTTGAGAGGCTTAAAGAGTTATGTATGATGTGAGGGGTAGCATGTGTGAGATGTTAAAGTCATGGTGAAGATATGAAGTCTGATACAGATGTAAACTCAAGCATGTTGATATGATGACTTGATAAAACCAAGTAAGGTGATTTGATAATGTATTGAATCCTCATACATAAACAAAAAGGAGATTTGTAAATGATCAAGTCCTAGGATTAGAGGGTTTTGTAGTAGAATTTTATTAACAAACGAGAGTTGAGATTAGTTGAGTTTGAATTTTTGAAGTGGATGAGGTGGCTTGGTGATCTCAAAATATTTTCATGATCAATTTTTGGTGTTTTGGCATGTTGACTACTATATGTGTAAGGTATGTAGGTAGAGTATGGAGGTTTCCAAGTGTCAAAACAAGAAATATGAGGTGTTAAGATGATTTTTTTGCATAGAAATATGTGTTGACTCCATTTAGGTGTGTTATAGGTAATTTTTTTTAAGATCTTTTGTGTGAAAGTTGAAGATTTTTGAGTGCTCTGAGGTTTTCCTAGTTTTGGCTTAAGGGCAAGTAGATCAAAACCTAGATAAAGGGTCCATGGGTTATCCAAGGTATGTGACCTCTAAAATTATTATAGAAGCATGTTTTATTAACCTTTAAGTGTGAAGAGAAGTTTCAAGTACTAATGTTGACCTAAAGGTGGTGAGTTGATTGAGTTTCATTTGAAAACCTAATGTTTTTACTCATGTTATAAAAATGATTTTGGTAATAATTTGAGATCTAAGGATACTTAATAATCTAAAATGGACAAATGGGTGATAAAAAAGTATTTCACAATCTTCTGGAACTGCATGGTTGGTTCCATAAAGGAGGATTTGTGTAAATGGAAGGTTCATTAACTAGTAGGTTTGTGAAGGAAGTATGTTGTAGAGGAAGATTTGAGATTTTATTTTTGGCATACATGAGGGGGAATATGATAATGCTCCAGATATGAAATTTCAATCCATGAAAGATCATACAAAAAGTTATGGGCTATGCAAGGTTTGGGAAGGGCTGCAAGGCCTCTAAGCAAGACTAGAATGAATAAGTAGACTTTTTAGTCATTTTATCCAAAATAAAAAGGTGATAAAAGGGTTACTAAGCTTAAGTGACTTAGGAGGATTCCATATTAATGTTTTCAAGGTAATTTCATTTAGTTTTTTATGTTCATCTATGTTTTGTCTTCATAGAAGCTATGTATGATCAAAGAAGAGTATAGTCATGAACCATGCTTGAGAAGCTCAAGGTAAGAATAGGTATTAAAAATTTTAGGGGGAATTTTTATCATATCTCAGAGGTGGTACTTTCTTTTTTTTGGTTCTTGAAGTATTTCTAGGTCCACAAGGTCAAAATTTGAACCCACTTTGTCATTATGTCAAAGGGGGAGAAAGTGCTTGAAGAGATGGACAAAGTATGAGCATATTTATATTGGTATTTTACATCAATGATAAAGGGGAATATTTTTTGAGGTGTTTAAATTACATACACAAGGTTTCTAATGATGTTTATAAGGTGTCATGTGTTCTAGAATGATAATGACAAAGTGTGCTTCAATGTGCTTTAGTGTTCCTGCATGGTTGTTCACTGTTTGACTTAGTAAGAAAATTAATGGATGTTATTGATGGTATGGACATGTTTAAAATACCCTATGGGATGTTATTATTCATTATAATTATTATTAAATTGAATATAATTCATCAAAATAGTCATATGAATGTCTAAGCTCAATAAGTCATCTTGATAGATAAAACTCAGTGAGTAGATTTATGATGTCATATTTCACACATGTGAAGGTTTAAAGATTATATTGAATATTTATACATTAATATATGTTATCATATCATATTATTAAAATTTAAGGTTATGAGGTTGAGCATAGAAAATTTTATTAAGGTGCAAAGTTGGCCTTCTAGGCAGAGTTTTACCAAGTTCCCATACTTAGCCAAATATAAAAGAAAAGATATATGGTGAGCATTTAATTAGATCAAAGATATAAATGTGAGAATATAATCTAAATAGATAATTATCC
This sequence comes from Torreya grandis, assembly GCA_037957365.1. NCBI lineage: Eukaryota > Viridiplantae > Streptophyta > Pinopsida > Cupressales > Taxaceae > Torreya > Torreya grandis. Next base: position 523,667 of record JARHVA010003435.1, read on the forward strand.
AACATTATGTCTCAAATTTAATTAGTAAATATTTCATGCATTAGTGACATGTGTCATAATCATGGAGTTTGAGCAGCAGATCTAACAATGAGCATGAAACCTATCAAATGAAGATCCAACAGTGAGAATATGATCATGCAGTTAGAGATCAGCAGAACATATTAAGTAAAATAGTCAATATTTCTTGTGGGTCTTCCAATTGGTAGGATATAATTGGATTCAAATAGTTAATGTGCTCAGAATGCATGTGAGGGTGCCAAGTGTCATAATCGTAGATGCCTATTTCTAAGATCAACAGTGAGTGATGTAGAGTTAAAGCTAGGAATATTAAGAAGAGATAAAGGGAGATAATTTGATCAAGATGGTAGGAATAATGAGATGATGACAAGTGTCAGTTACTTTTTAGTTACTCAGTGACTATTGGAATTTTAATATTCAAATTAAGCAGGGAAAAATAGTCTAACATTTTTAAGCTATATCTTTTGATCCATAACAAATTTCATGATGCAGTAAAAAGAAAATTTGTAAAGGACTTAAATTTTCATCTATATATTATATTTATATGGTTTGAATACTTTTATAATCAATTTTTCTAATATCCAAATTTGATTGTGTGTTTGACCATGCTCTAAGAGTGATCTAAGAAGGATAAATGAGTTACTCTTGATAGTATTATGATGCTTCAAGATGATATAATTATTGGATATTGTTGTATACTCCATGAATAATATTTATGTGTATTTTTTAGGTTTGAATAATCCATATTCAGTGTTAACAATTACTTATAATTTGACTATGTTTGTTGAATACACTGGTAGTTTAAGTGACCATGTTACAAGAGTGAGTTAAAAGTGTTTAGAGAAAAATTGAAGAAGAAAATAAGTATAGAGATGTTATATAAGTATATAAGTCTTGTGATAAGTCATTTTTTATCATATTTTTCCCTTTATTAGATATGAAGATTAAAAATAATATAATTATATTTTGACTGTATGTGACTAGGCTGAGTAGTCATTTTGAGAGAGTTTAATTGAGTTCCTGGATCCTATGTTGAAGTGTCTAAATCACATGGAGGTGTAGTATAGATCATAAATGTATCACCCATTTTATCTATATTTTTTGATTTAGAAGTTTGAGACTATTTTTTTTGTCTTTGAAGGCCTGAAGAACAAGGAAACCTAATTGGTAGGTTCAAGGTGTAAGTTGGTGATCCATGTGGTATGGAACCATATGCAATTAATCAAGAGGATATTGGAATCAATTTTGATGTATTATAATATTTTTTAAAGGATGAAGGTTGTCCAAGTAGTCTCACATATAATGTGTGAGTATGAAGGCCTAATTATTTTAGGTCTCACCAAAATTTAATGGTGGTTTAGGAGTAATGAAGTATTATCCAACCTAAGGAGTGTGTTATTATCACATGTAACATGTGATAGATATATGTTTAGTTTGGTTAAAATATATAAATCATATTGGCTAAACAAGATGGGTTATACCAAGAGAGGTATAAATACAATGTATAATTTGACTAATTGTGTGAGTTATGGATGTGAGGATTCAAGTGAAGGAGAGAACCTTTGAAAGAGAAGGTACAAGTTAATGAGAATAATTAGAGCATAAATTGGATCAATAATGTTGATCTGATCAAGATATTACAGGTGGATACATAGGTCATTGGACCTAATGATCCTAGAATAGGTAGATTGAGCCCTTTAGACTATTTTGGTGAAAGAGTAAAGGTGAATAGTGCAAAAAAAGGTGATCGTAATTAGTTAAAGAGTATAAATAGGTTTTCAAGGTTATCTATTTAGGTAGCTAAGTGGGTGCTTGGTTTCCTATGGGACTAGTTCCTCCTTGTCAAGTAAAGCTTGATAAAGGTCTAGTTATTGTGGGTGCTCAACTAGATATGGGTATTTTTTCCTTGTGGAATTGGTGTCTTGTTAAACTAATGGATGGGTGTTCCTTGAAAAATGGGTAATGGTCTAAATATTGGATCTTATTTTATAGGACTATAGTCCATCTTTAAAGGTTCAGTCGATTTTATCCCCCAAGAGGGTTTCCCACATATATGATGTGTTCATGTGATGTATGCTCTTATGTATGCTTTGAATGTTTGTTCTTTCATGTTTATACTACTTGATCAAGTCAATGTATGATAAATGTTTAATATTTGGTAATTGAATTGGATTATCTAGCATCACTAATTCACCCCCTCTTAGTAATTTTACCTCTAACTAGGTCTCTACCACCATCATGTGTTGTTTCGCAGGGGTCTTGTCCACCTTAGTATAATGGGTGAAGGATTGGATTATTTTGTCCACTTGTTTGTTCAACATGTTACATTTTAGTATGAGTCTCACCAGATTCATCTTCGCCTCATGCATCTTCCTTAAAATTTTCCAACTTTTCTTTATTATAAATGATCTCCTCTATTAAGAGAAATTTTCATTGCCTAACCACCTCCTCAGATTTACCCTCATCCAATAGGATCATTTTAGGTTTTGGGATAAACAGCTTTAGATGGGGGTCTTATGTAGATATTTTATAAAAAGGGATAGATTGGGGGGTGGTATTATATGGTGTAGACATACAATTCCTAACACCATTTGTATTAAAATTATCAATCTTACTTGAATTGCACTCAAATGCACATTTTAGGTCAAAATAAATAAAACATGCTAAATGGTTCAAACTTGTTATTTACAGGTGCCAATTTAAGTAAAATTATCCCTAAATGTGGCAATGCAATTTATGGGCCAACTGACTTTGATCAATTCATTTTGATTCAAAATGATGATTTTGCCTTTTTATGCTCTAGATCACTCTTTTCTTATAATTCATTGGTACACATCATGTACCTTTGTTATTTTATGTTGGGAACATCTTAAATGGGAATACAGTTCTAATGCATCTAACATCACCTCCTAGTTCTTCCCGAGTCAAATTATAACCCAATAAGATGACTTTTTGATCATTTTGATTAATTGAGGGCTAATTTTCAAATAATTTGCATAAATGTTGATTAACCTTTTTTAAGGCTAATTTATCCAAATCAAGATCTTAAGTGGATTTTCCATGAGAGTTTTTGAATATTTCTTTTTGGAAATTGATTTCTATTATCTGCATCATCAGGTGATTTCATCTATGGGTTGGCATCCATCAAGCCATAAGTTCATAAAATATCAAGATTATGGGTCTCTCATGCCTCTTTATTACCTCCCATGCCTCATTAATTCCCCTTCTTTCAAAGTCATGATGAGGATAATTATGGATTTTAATTACATAATTCAATCATTCCAGGACCACACATCTTAATCTTGAGGTGGACAGTCATGGTTGATTTTAGTCATTCTTAAAAAACCAATAAATAAAGAGGCCATGGACATCATTTTTAATATTGAATATTGAAAAATTATAATTTTAAATTGTTTCCACAATCCTTTACTTTTGATCATTTATTTTGTTTGCAAGCTTCATTGATAGGCTAGTTTAGTGATTCCAAATCATAAGCCTAGGTTTCGTGGAGTGTTCTTGAGACATTAGAGGAGTTTTCCACCATTTTTGATAAAGACAAGGATGCTTGATTAAGGGGGAACATACTTATGAGATACTTTTGGAGAATGGATTCACTTAGGAAGTTATAGATTTCTTACTTTCTTTCATTTATCTTTCATTGTTATTAGTAATTCCCAAATGAATAGATAGACTTAATTTGGTTTGTTTTTATGCTTTCTTCCTTTGGTTTATTGGAATAATGTTTAAATAATCATGTTGTGTAATCCTCTCTACATTTTAACATGCTCAGTGGGACCGTAACCCACAAATTTTCTCACAAAGACTTTACAATCAACCCACTAACTATTATCATGTAGGATCTTGGAGTATGGAAGCAAAGAAAGCAAAAAATTGAGAAAAAAAGTTAATTTTTATAAACAATGGTTTTGCTCTTGATATGGCCCAAATCAACTCTAGTTCAACCCAAATTATCTCTAGTTCATCCTAACTCAGATCTAGTTCATCCAAACTTGGCTTTGGTGTGGCCCGACTCAGCTCTAGATCATCCCAACTTAGCTCTAATTCAACCTGACTAAGCTTTAGTTCTTCCCACCTCAGCTCTGGTTCAACCCAACTCAGATTTGGTTCAGCCTGACTCAACTTTAGTTCATCCCACCTTAGCTTTGGTTCAACCCAACTTAGATTTAGTTCATCCTAACTTATCTCTGGTTTGGCCCAACTCAGCTTTGGTTCATCCCAACTTAGCTTTCGTTTGGCTTGACTCAGCTTTGGTTTATCCTAACTCACCTATCAACTTAAGTCACCTATCCAACCCAAATCACCTATATAACTTGACTACCCTATCCACCCAACTTTCCTATCAACCCAACTCACCTATTAACCCAACTCACCTATCAACCCAACTCACCTAGCAACCCAACTGACCTATCGACCCAACTTGCCTATCAACCCAGCTCACCTGTCTAACCCAACTCCCCTGTCCAACCCACCTCACCTATAAACCCAACTCATCTATCAACCCAACTTGACTGTCAACTTGAGAGCTAAAATTCTTAATGTCATTTTCTCAAACTCTTAAGCGCTTCAAAGCAGGCCCCTATAATTATGTTTTTACAGGTTGAGGGGGTAGTTTGGAAGTTGGTTTGAATGTTTTTGACTAACCAAACATACTTTCATTTGGGTTTAAAACAAAAATTCTTGATTTTACACATTTGAATTAATTTTTAAAATGAACCTAAGATTTGGTTGTCTTAGATACATTTCATTTAGTACTTAAAACACATCATAACTCTTGCAACATTTTAAAATTTGGTGTTTTAATCATGAAATTAGGCTAAGTCTTGAATCTTCAATTTGAACTTAAAATGAACTTAGGTCTTTATTTCTTCATGTGGCCTTTTTGTGCAATCTTTTACTATTTTATCAATTAAGGCCAAGAGCCAAAAATAACATCACCTAATCTCATATTTGGTGCTTAAAATTGAACTGATTTATCAAGTTTGTATGTAATAGGTCATTAATTAATTGACTATAAAAAATAAGGATGTTGCATGTATGATATTTCATTTGTCCCCTTTAGGGAAATTTTGGAAACAAAAGTTCCATCCTTACTTCAAGCAAGCATAGTCCAAGGCTTAGAAAGAATGTCTTCTAAAGTACTCCCCTAAAACTCATCATAGTTTGGGTTGATCTTGAAAATGACCCTAAAGTATTTATTTTTATGTCTTTCATTTCATTACATCTTATCTTGTGAGGGGGAATTCATTACCTCCCATGAGTTATTTAGGGAAGATTTGACCCAGGGTTTCATCTCCTATCACTGATTTCAAATTGCTCCCCCTAGGATTGGAGGTTTAAGTGGTTAAACCACCTTCTAGTGTTGGAGTGCACATGGGATATAATGTGCATAATTAGACATTGTACTACACTGAGCAAGCAATGGATGTATTGGTTTCAAAAAGGACTAGACCTTTTTGCAACAAGCTAAGTGTTATAGACCCAAAATCCATGCTTTTCATTAGCCCATTGAATGTTAAATTCTTGTGTCATTGATCCATCTAGAAACATTTGAAAACTTGTTAGTTTAGTCGACCCCACTTTGCCATACCTTGTCAGTTTAGACTTAAGATGTTTTTTATTTTGTCATTAGCTTACTTGGTCTTGATTTGTGTCTAAAACTAATTATTAACTCAATGAACTTAACCAAAACACATTATCCTCATTTTTTTTTAGCAAGGGAGGTGTTATGATGTCCAATTGAAATATTTATCTTTTCCTTGTTCAAATTGTTATCAAAAACTTTGTATCATATCACCCACTTTGGTGTAGTCATGCTACCTAATTGAGTCTAGATCTTTTATCTAATTTGTTTAAATTCCCTCATTTATAATCCACATTTGAAATTGAACCTTTTTGATTTATAAGGGTTGGCATGTCAAAGTGGGTTCACCATTTGCACACTAAACTTGGGTTCAATTTTCCATTTGGATTGTGGGACATTTATTAGACTCAAAATCACATTATCATCTTAGCTGACTCAAGTCATCTTGCATATGGATTATGCTTTGAGTCCTAAAACATATTTTATTATACTAGATCCATATGGTAATGTTGTGTTGTACATTTGATTCTAGCCTTGTACTTAGTGATTCATGTATATTTTTACATCTTGAGTTGATTAGTCCATTTTTTATTCTTTGTAATTCATAGATATTTCCTCTAATTTTCTAGGTTCAACTCATCAAAGTTGGAACTAGCTTTTATAGTACATGCATATCAAAAAGATATATGCTTTGGTGTACTAGTTTTCACCTTGGATCTTTGAAGTTACCTTACCCTCTTCCATTCTATATGATTTCAAATTTACCAAAGGTTGAGTAAAATTTTGAACCAAATATTATAATTATGCATGGTTTCAATCCACCCTCCTTTATAGTCTCTTTGGCACCTTAGTTATTTGTTTGAAAGAGAACCAAAGTATACTTTGTTTGAAAAATTGTCAAGCATTGGTCCAAATTTAGTCAAACATACAGAACAAATATTTTTAGACATGACTCAAAGGGTCACTCATAGTGGGACCTCTTATGGCCTTATTTATGAGGATGAGCAATTTTATGAAGGTCAGGATAACCCCATTATATTTTATGACATCCCTAAAATAGTAGGATCCGAATATAATTACAATTAATATCAACCCCAAGAATATCAATATGAAGCACTTCTTAGGTTGATAGAATTAGGTGCTAGATTAGCTTTAGACTTTCTTATAGAATAATTGCATACCTTAGTTAGAGATGGAGAACAACGGTGACAAGAACAAGATTTTGCACAAATAGACATACCTTCTTCTACTAAAAAAGGAAAATAAATACAAATAGAGTCAACCCACAAATCTAGATCTTCTAGCTAAGATCAAGATAATAAGTCAATGATATGTGGATCAGCTTGTCATAGATTTAGTTGAATCATTAGTTTCCACTTTAATTCACAATGATGCTTCAAAAGAACAAGGAAATGTGGTTGAAAGCATGCAACAAATATTTGATGAGAACATAACCATAGTGGATCAAGGTAATCTAAATGAACAGTTAAAGTCACAATAGACCTTATAAAATGTTCCATTTGACACAAAACATACATTCTTCAATCATCAAGAAAGAATTATTACTTTAAAAACTCAAAGACCCAAACATTCAGTTAGAATTGAGGAAATCCCTCAAGATAATTGGCTAGTTCTTTTTAACCAACACAAAATATGGTAAATAAACACATAAATTTCCAAAATCAACAAGGTACCAAATAGCCGATTTTAAGGAATATTATATATTCCAAAAATCAATGGCCTATTTTCTTGACTCAAGGAGCAAATCAGAACCAAGTCATAGATCGAAAGGTATACATTCCCTATAGACCCACACAACAAAATTACGGGTCAAATTCCACCCCAACAACAATGAAACCAAGGGCACAATCCCCCCTGCCCAACAACATATTATTCAATCCAAAAATTCACCAAACATGCAAGAGTGGAATTCTTTGAAGGGAAATTTTCAAATATTGGAGACAAATAATATAGTCAAAAAGTACAAATTTAATGAGATATGTCCATATCCATTTGATTTATCTATTCTCAAAAACCCCTTTCCACCTCATTTTGAGGCCCCTAAATTTGACAAATACAAAGGAAAGGGAGATCTATGTGTGCACATACAGACACTCTTTGTCTTATGTCAAAGGGTTGATTATAGTAGTGAGTAATTACTATGACTGTTTCCATAAAGTTTAGTGGGACAAGCTCTTGATTGGATACTTAAACTACCCAAGGGATCAGTTTCAAACTGGAACAACTTATCAAAAAAGTTTGTTAAACATTTATCATATAACATAGAATATGAATTAACCATTGTTGACTTATGAAAAACCAAGCAACATGATGGTGAAAGTTTTGTTACATATCTACAAAGGTGGAGAATATTGGTAGGCCACTTTCAACATAACTTGTCAGACAAATAGTTAGCTAATATCTTTGTACAAAAATTACATCTTGAAGTCACACATAATATACAGTTAGCTTATGATAACTCATTTGAATATATTATTGATAAAGGAGTGTAGATTTAGAAGTCTCTTATTGCTAAGGTACTTATTAAGATTTATATTCAAGGTCAAGCATCTAATCAAACTCAATCACCAACTCAAATTGTGCAGGATAAACCAAAGGGATTTAACAAAAATAAGAACATGGTTAGAAATGGAGTGACTAAAATAAGGCATGTACAAATGGTGAAAGCTACACCTCCCAAAATGTACAAATAACTCCCCCAAATCCACCACCTACTTTGAAAATATAACCTCCATGAAGGACATTTCATAACAATTTTAGGGTCTTTAGAAAATTAGGAGAATCAATTGAAATAGTCTTACAAAAGCTTATCATTGCTAATTTAATTATATGGTCAATACCAAGGCCAATTACTCAAGATCAATCAAAACCATATTGGTACAAGGATAATGAATAGTGTAACTTCCATCATGTTATTGGTCATAGAGCATATCATTGCATCCTATTATGACACATCATTAAAGACTTTACTGAAAGTGGTAAACTAGAAATTAAGTTGGGTCCTAACCAGGACACAAATCAAGATATGAGAATCTATAAAGACCCCTTTTCTTGACATAATACACCACCACCACCAAGAAACAATCAAAACCAAGGTTATAATCAAGGATAGAGGTAAAATAAAAACTAGCATCAGGGTCAGAATCATAATGAACATAATCGGGATCATAATACCCATACTAACAATGTGTCTTATAACAACATGCCCTATGACTATAACAATATTATGCGTAACATTTTTTTTCCCACATTTCCACTATTAATATGAAACCACATGGATAATCTTGTTTTCTTCATAGCATGGGCCCCATAATTATAGGGTCAACACCCTCTCCCCCTAGTAATACCATGGCAAGTTCACATAATTGTTTTGTGACTCTGTTTACATGGGTTACTAATTCTGAATAATAACACCTTTATTTTAATTATAAAGGCTCCTCATCAACTTAAATTTGTTTCAATATAGTTAGATTCCTGTGAGTCACCATCCAAGGCCCCTTTCCTTCCTCTTCTAATTATAATAACTTCTTTCCACCTGTAGGTTGTTAGTCGCAACTAGACACCCGTGAGTTACCATCCAGGTCCCTTTACCCACATTGTGATGATGGTTCCAAAGCCAAAGACTATCCAAAAAAAGATTAAAATAGCTCAATCCATAATTTAAAATCCTTAGATTCTAGCGGACTAATTAAACAAAATCCCTACACAAATTTCCATATTATAACTCTTGCAGACATCTGATGTCTATATAACTATCATTAACAACCTTTTGAAAGATTTTATTATGTCTAATGATATAAACCCTAATCATTTCCAGAACCTAGTTATAAATTTGTCTTCATTTTTATATACATTGAGATAATCATTATAGATCATAAGATCAAGTGGGTTCTTATAGATAATGGTTCATGATTGAACATCATATCTCTTAAATTAGTATGAAAAATGGGCTACATGGATAAAGACATTTAGCCAAAAAATATTAAAATCAAGGCTTATAACAATGTTGAAAAGGAGTCATTGAGTACAATTTGGTTGTCAGTCATGGTTGGGTCTATTTCTCATCACACATTATTCCATATTGTGGATATTGATCTTCCTTATAACATAATTATTGGTCATCCTTATATCCATGAATTATAGGAAGTTCCATCGACTCTTCATCGGTGCCTTAAGTTTCCCTATGATGGGATCAAGGTTACTATTCCCACTGATCAATAGCCATATTAATATTTCAAACATCTTAAATCTGAGTTTCATAATTATAACTATTTCCTAGGTTCTAAATTCATTATGAAGAATAAAAAATCCATTATTTCTCATCCATCTCCATATAATTATATCAATCCTAGTGATCTAGCCTCCACTTCGGCTGATCCATTTCTTGTAGCTCTTGCCAACCAGGTTATTATTAAAGACGTAAGTATTTCCATGTACCATATAAAGCACATATTCCATATTGTAAAATTGATTAAGTTCCCTAAATCATTTGGTAATCCTAAAAATTCCTAGACTCCTAACGAAACCAATCATATTTGGCAGCCAAAGAAGAAACAACTAAAACCTCATTTGGTTTTTATACTTACAATCACACCATAAAAAGATCAAGAGGCTTTTATCGAGGGAGATTGGTTACATTCTGAAGTCCTTGTTGATTATTTTTATAGTCTAAAGTATCCTATCCCTAACTAAATAATGGATCATCTTGACTATATAGGAAAAGGCCTTCTCTCATAAGCGTAAGGAATTTTATAACCCTTATCAGCTAGAGTTGTTAATTAGAATCATGGTCTCATATTTAAACCACCATAAGATGACCTCATGACTTTTGATAGTGACTCTTCTAAAGTGACTAGCAATGAGACTCTTAGCAGTAACATAATGTCCCATTATAGCTTTTTCGATGAGCTTGTTGACTCAGATTTATTTGATTCAAATGCCATATTGACCATAATTCCTATTGGAGCTTCCCATCCTGAAGCAAGAATCCATCCTAATGGTACTTCCCTTCCTAAAGTAGGACATTATATCTTTACCATTAGAGCTCCCATATTGAATAAAACCCTCATTGTGCCTTATGCCTTTTTCCATCTCAAACTCATAGATTGGGACAAGTAAAATTTGGTCATATGCCTCAATGAGTTTCAAAATGAAGAATCGATTACATAATACATGGGCCTACGAGATAGACTTCCCATTGGCAATCACAAATATGGATTTGATTTTTCATTAAATCCTTTTGCTTACTTTAGAGAGCAGGCAAAGTTTCTTGGTCATGATAAAGAACAAACATCAAGATCTTTGGGTGAAAACGTCTTTGAGGTGCTTGCCTATAAGGGAAAAAGTAAATAAAAAAATAAACCTTTAAGTGAAAACCTATTTTAGGTGCTCTTAGGTGGGAAATTTTTCCCATCCCCTTAAGACATAAAATTTCCATCTAGCCCAAGTTCTATAACTATTACAAGCATCTCTTTAGAACAACATCAAATATTTGAGAGTCTTGCTCTTGAGTTTCTAGAAGATTTTGCTACTTGGACTTTACCTAAGAAGGTAGATTCTATTTCTTCATACTATCTGGATCTTTAGGAGGAACAAAAAGAAGATATAGTAGATGAAGATGGTCATGACCTTACATTTCCTACAATTCTATAAGATAGATCCACACTCCTTGTGGATAACATAATAAAAGTAAAATTTGGAACCTATGAGGATCCCAAAATTGTTTTTCTTGGAGCTTCCCTTATTGAAAGAGAAAATGAACATATTATATTCATTATTAAGGATTATATAGACATATTTGCATGGGCATACTCTGACATGCCAAGCTTGGACCCAGACTTAGTTGTGCATCATCTTGTTGTTCATCCTGATGATAAACCAATCAAGTAAAAATTAAGAAAGATGCATCCATGCATTGCCCTTTTGGTTAAGGTTGAACTGGAAAAGTTGTTAGGATCCAATTTTATTAGACTGCTAGATTACTCTGATTGGGTTTCCAACATAGTCCTGGTGAGTAAAAAGACCTCGTTTATAAGTATTTATACTAATTTTTGAGATATAAACAAAGCATGCCCAAACATGATTTTCCTTTGCCCAAAATCAACATAATCATTGAATCAACTACTAGGTATGAGATGTTATCCTTAATGGATGGAGTTTTTTGTTATAATCAAATCAAGATATCCCCTGAAGATCATCATAAGAATACGTTCACCACTTCATTTGGGGCATTATGTTACCAAGTCATGCCATTTGGATTGAAAAATTTTGGAACAACATATCAATGTGCAATGACTATCATCTTCCATGACATGATGCATAACATTATAAAGGACTATGTTGATGATATAATATCAAAATCACAAATAAGAGCTGGACATCCTAGCATTCTATGATGAATCTTGAGAGGCTTCATAAATATAAAGTCTACTTGAATCCTAAAAAATGTGTCTTTAGAGTCACATCAGGGAAATTTCTAGGGTTTGTTATATCACAATGAGGGATAGAAATAGACCCTGCAAAGGTCAATGCTATTATGGAAATGCCTCCACCAAGAAATCTTAAACAACTATGAGGTCTATAAGGAAATATCCAGTCTATACATAGGTTCATTTCTTAATTGGTAGATAAGTGCCACCCATTTACCCATCTCTTGAAGAAAGGGGTAACATATCAATGGGATGAATATTATCAGATACAATTTTCAAAGCTTAAAACGTACTTGGCCAATCCACTAGTCTTACAACTATCAACATTGGGAAAACCACTGCTTCTTTATATATCAACACTAGAACATGCACTGGGGGCACTTTTGGTCCAACATGATGATCATGGTAAGGAACACGTTTATTGTTTAAGCTACACATTAGTAGCTTATGAACATAATTAGATGCCTATTGAGAAGGCATATTTAGCTATGGTGTTCACCACTCAAAAATTATGACATTATATGATAAATAAAAAACTATTATCATCACCAAGGTGGATCCTCTCAAGTTCCTCTTATCTAAATCAACTCTTTAAGGATGCATATATAAATGGGTTATGCTCCTCAGTGAGTTTGAAATAGAGTACTAGAATCAAAAGGTAATCAAACGGCAAGTTCTTGCTGACCAAATTGTAGAAACTCTTATTGAGGCCACTCAACCTCTCAAGTTTGACTTTCTAGATGATTATATCATGATGATAGAATAAGCATCATAGGAACATAAACAATGGATGCTCCATTTTTATGGATCCTTCACATCCTAAGGATCTAGAGTTGGCATATTATTGGTCATAGCACAGGGGAATATAATCCCCAAAGCATTTCATATACAATTTCAATGTACAAACAATATGGCTAAATATGAGGCTTTGGTTTCAGGGCTCCATCTTGCTATATAATGGGATATTCAAATATTAAAGGTCTATGGAGATTCATAATTAATCTTAAATCATACCACTAACTAGTATCAAACAAGATATGACAAGATTTTTCCTTACAAGTAAATTGTCGATAACCTCAAAACACATTTCAAATATCTATAGTTTGAACAAGTTCTGAGAGTCAACAAAAAATATATTGATGTAATAGCAATAATTGGTTCCATGATTCACATGCATGATAGTGCTAAAGAGTATCAGTCCCTAATTGAAAATCTTCTTAATTCGATGCATATTATAATATATTTAGAGAGGGTATGCCCCATTCTTCATCTTAGTCCCTCTCATGAGCTACCATGGTACCAATATTTTTATAACTATTTCCATAGTCATGTATTCCCTGTCAACCTTTCCAAAAACCAACAAAAACTATTCCTTCATCGCTTAACATGTTATACTCTCCTTAGAAACATTATTTATCATAAAGGCTATAATGGAATGTTTTTTCATTATTTATCTTTAGGAGAATCCAAGTTGGCACTAAAGGAGGTTCATGAATGAATATGTGGGGCACATACCAATGGTATAGTCCTAATAAAGAAACTCCTCAAAATAGGCTATTATTGGCCCAAAATAAAGACAAATGCTTATAATTATGTAAAGAAGTGTGTTCTTTGTCATCAGCATGGTAACTTGATACACAGATCTTCTTTACGACTATAGTTGATCATAACACCTTGGCCATTCTCAACATGGGGTCTTGATCTCATTAGGAAAATTAATCTAGCATCTTCAGATTGCCATAAGCACATTTTAACTGTAACCAAGTAATTTACCAAGTGGATTGAGGCCATTCCTCTCACTTATGTTATTAGGAAGCAGATAGCCAAATTTATTTATTATCATATAATATATCGATATGATATCCTATCTCGTATTATATCTAATAATGGAGGATCTTTTGTGAACCATGATGTGAAATCTCTTTATGAAAAATTCAAGATCAAGCACAAGAAATCAAATCCATATAACCCACAAGGAAACAGACAAGCTGAGGCATCAAATAAAACCATTACAGCCATCTAAAAGAAGATTTTCAATGATGCTAACCATAATTGGCACTTGCAACTCTTTCCTACCCTTTAGGCTTATAGAACCAATCATCGCACCCCAACTGGGGCCACTCCATACTCCCTTATTTTTGGCACTGAAGCTATCATCCCGATAAAGTTTGAGATACCATCATTAAGAATGTAATTGGAGTACATTGAAGATGATGAAGACTATAGATCCTCATAACTATAAGAACTAAGACTTCTTGATGGTAAGTGGTTTGTTGTCCTAGACAAATTACAAGCTTATCTAGAAAAATTTGTGGAGAATCTAAAACAAGCGTATTCTCCCTTGAGATTTTGATATTGGTGACTTGGTTTTGAAATAGAACCAAAAGAACATGAATATTGAATGCAAAAAGAAAGGTAAGTTTTATCCTAACTGGTTGGGACCATATATTGTCATAGTGAACTACGGATCAGAAGCATATCAACCAGATAAGCTTAATGGTGAAGAACTTCTAGAGCCCATAAACATTGTACACCTTAAGAGGTTATACACATGAATAAATTTGAACCATTGTCTATAAAACCCCAAACTTGGGGGCAACTTGTGCTAAAGTAATTTTATCCCACCCTTTTATCCTACCCTGAATGCATTTTATACTATTTGGTCCACTCTTCATGACTCTGGATGGTGAAGGATTTAAATCATTGGCACTCTAAACACATTTTATCCTATTTTGGACCATTCTCTTTTAGAACCATATTCTTTATCCCACTCTAGACCATCCATATGTTGGACCCTATTATTTGGATCATTCTTCTTGAAAATCATATTCTTTGTTATGTCTAGAGCATGTTTTAAGCTTGAACACTTTTTATCCCTTGACCAATTATGATCTTGATTATGTCTCATAAACATTATGAACATACTTAGCAGTAGTTATACAAATAAGTTCAACCAAGATAGTATTGTTTAGCTTCAAACAAGTGAACAAAAACATCTTCTCATTTCATGACCTTTGCCACATTATTACAGATCAGTGAACATAGATAATTATTTGGAGTTACTTCATGTTGCACACTATTATATATCACATTTTTTGCTCTTTATTTACATATCAAGATCCTTGCTCTCACTGATTTGTGATCATGGGTCATTTTAGCCATCATATCTATTTTATTAGAACCTTTACTCTCATATGTGCATCTCATTGACTAGATGGTTCCACCTTGTGCATATTTTATCCAAAAAACATCAAAAACATTGGAAATACTTTGAAAATACCAAAAACATTAAAACACAATCCACAAAAGAATAAAAACATTATCTCATGCTTCTGTACATTTGTACACTCTCATTCCACCATGCTATCTTCTTACCATTTTACAAGCAAAGAAACACTAGTTCAACTTGTCTTATGCACTTTCCATTTTGCAAGATCATTATTTCTCATCTCATAGATTCTTATTTTCTAGACCATTCTCATTTTTTTGTCATATCTTCCATTTCTTCTATAAACATTAATCATGTTGGTCTGATCATCATTTTTTCTTCTATCCCATTTCTCGGGAGAACTACATTTGGCCTAAAGTTCATGTTGGAACATGCATCTATGAAACTATGTAGGCAGTGTCTACTTGTCTTGTACGTATGGAGCCATCTCGACTAACCCCTTCCTTTTTTTATCTTCCCTCATTTCTTCTATGTGTGTTTCTTTGAGTTTTATTGGTGTTTTGTTGTGAGTTTACACCTCTCCTTTTATTTCTTCTCTTTTTCTCTTTTTATTACTTCTTGTCTCATTTTGGTCTTGTGTTTCACTGTATTTTTTTGCTTATATCTTTTGTGTTTCATAACATCATGATGATTCACATGGATCTTGATTGTTTGTATCTTGATCCTATGTTTATATCCTTGGACCATTTTGTTTATTTGATTGTTGTTAGTGTCTTGTTTTTTTATTTGATTTTGATTTTCTATTTTGTGATTAATAGTGCCTTGATGGTCCACACGGTTCTTGATTATTCATATCTTGGTCTCATATTGTTCAAATGTTATTGTTATTTGTTTTTAAATATTTTAATTCTTGACTGATCATATCTTTATTTTAAGATTAGGTTCATTTATGTTTATCTTTTTTTTTGTCTTTACTTTTTTGTTTAAATGTAAATAGCTATAACTCTAGTTTTGGTCATTGTTTTACGATTATCATTAGTTATAGGTATTCACATTTGAACCAGCTCAACAAAATTAGAATCTTATGTCATTCTAAGTTATTCATACTTATGATTCCTTTTTTATATATATAACAAACACTTTGTGCTCAAGTCTCAAATTCTTAATGTCAACATTACTCTGATGAATAGTTCTCCAGAAAGCTTTGCATAATCTAGTCTCATGATATGGAATTAGACCTCTATGTATTATGCATTTTAGCACTCAAATCTATGCTTAGACATGCATATATTTTCATACATTATGATTATAATCAATTCTTGGTTAATTTTTATAATTCTTCATTCCATTATCTCCCAAACATGGGTGAACTACATTGGCCTAAAGTTCATGTTGGAACATGAGTCCATAGAACTATGTAGGCAGCACTCAGTTTCTATTAAGGTTAGCTCAGCTATCTTTCATTCTTCTTTTCTTCTCTTTCATCACTTTTTGCATTCTCATATTCTTGGTTTTATATGGCTTTCTAATCCATTACACCATCACATGTAAATTTATGCCCACTCACTTTAACCTATCTTTTGGGTTATATCCTTGAGTTATTTTGCTTACCAATTGCCCATGATAGGGCCTACCATCTAAACCACGTCTGAATCAAATCATCTCTATAGGGGCAAACCATTATTTATTATTTATCAGTGATCAAAATTATCCCTATTGGGACAAAACTATTTTATCATGATCATATTTACTCTATTAGATTACTTCTTATTATATTCTCTTTGGAGACCCCATTCTATTGGTGCTTCCCTTCTTAAAGTAGAACATTATCTCTTTTATTATAATTCTAAGCTCTCCACACTAATGCACATGATGGAAATATTTTAGTGTGTAACTTGTCTCAGGATTGATCAATGTCATAAGCATGTAGCTTGTACTCTCAAATTGGGTACATTTAAATGTATCCCTTACATTTATGGATTTTATCTTTTCTATTCCCCCCATCTACTGGGGCCTATTATACCCTTAATTATATTTTGATCATTGATGGTAATCACATGTGCAAGCATTAGCTCGTCAAGATGTGATCTATTCCATGGGTTAATCTCTCACTTTCTCTCTCTTTTTGAGAGTCCATCCTTTTCTTCCATCCTAGTATGTCCTCTTGAGGGGACATCATGGGTCTATTCCAGTTTCTTCTTGACAACTCTTTTCTTTAAAATTATGTTGTTTCACCTGAATATATTGCTATGACTTCTCAAATAGGGGGAAAATGTAGACATCCAATTCCTAACACCATTTATGTTGAAATTATCAATCTTACTCGAATTGCATTGAAATGCACATTTTAGGTCAAAATCCATAAAATGCACTAAATAGTTCATAATTGTCATTTACAAGTGCCAATTTAGGTCAAAGTATCCCTAAATGGGGTAATTAAATGTACGATCCATCTAACTTTGATCAATTCATTTCGATTGAAAATGATAATTTTGCCTTTTTGTGCTCTAGATCACTCTGTTCTTCTAATTCATTGGTACACATCATGTACCTTTGTTATTTTGTGTTGGAAACATCCTATATGGGAATATGGTTCCAATG
Source organism: Torreya grandis (assembly GCA_037957365.1). Taxonomy (NCBI): domain Eukaryota; kingdom Viridiplantae; phylum Streptophyta; class Pinopsida; order Cupressales; family Taxaceae; genus Torreya; species Torreya grandis. The sequence continues at coordinate 541,506 of JARHVA010003435.1, forward strand.
CATCTAACTTCATCTCATAGTTCTTCTTGAGTCAAATTACAACTTAATAATATGACTTTTTTATCATTTTGATTAATTAAGGGCTAATTTCTAAATAAAATGCACAAAATTTGGTTAACCTTTTTTAAGGCTAATTGATCCAAATCAAGAGATTAAGTGGATTTTCCATGAGAGTTGTTAAATATTTCTTTTTGGAAATTGATTTCTATTATATGCATCATCAAGTGATGTCATCTATGGGGTGGCATCGATCAATCCATAAGTACATAAAATATCAAGATTATAGGTCTCTCATGCCTCTTTATTACTTCCCTTTCCTCATTAATGTCCCTTGTCCCAAAGTCATGATGAGGATAATTATAGATTTTAATTACATAATTTAATTAATCCATGACCACACATCTTAATCTTGAGATGGAGAATCATGGTTGATTTTGATCATTCTTAAAAATCTATAAATAGAGAGGCCATGGACATCATTTTTAAGCTTGAATATTGTAAAGTTATAATGTTAAATTATTTCCATAATCCTTTGCATTTGATCATTGATTTTGTTTTCAAGCTTCATTGATAGGCTAGTTTAGTTATTCCAAATCATGAGCCTAGGTTTTATGGAGTGTTCTTGAGACAGTGGAGAAGTTTTCCACCATTGTTGATAAATAAAAAGATGCTTCATCAAGGAAAAACATGATTTTGAGGTGATTTTGGAGAATCAATTCACTTGGGAAGGTATATATTTCTTACTTTATTTCATTTGTCTTTCATTGTCATTATTAATTCCCACATGAATAGATAGGCTTAATTTGGTTTATTCTTATGCATTTTTTATTTGGTTTATTGGACTAATATTTGACTAATCATGTTATGTAATCCTCTCTATATATGGATGGTAGGACCCTGAGGTAAGGTCTTCCTCAAGGGAGTCTTCCTCATCAGAGTACTCTAGCAAAGGAACCTCCCTACTTTGTAAGGTTTGGCCATGCTTTACTAGAATCAGGATGAGGCCTTGATGCAGTATGTGGTTAGCTTTATTAACCTAATGGGTGAGATTGGTGCTCTCTATAGACTTGATGAGATAAAAGGGGTTCCTAATTTTATACCCCTAAAATTGATTTAACAGTAAAAAATGATGAGAGAAATTTAGAGTATGTTTACCTTCAAGTGTCAGTTATTTGATAACTTGAAGGAAAATGTATGGCCATTGGTATGGGATATCAGCATGGAGGAATCCCTTTTTGTTTATATTGATAAAATAATTAGTGTATAATAACTTTTAAATAATCTCCTACTATTTTTATTTGTCCTTATGCATCTTTTATCCATCACAATGCATACCTATAGATTCTCTGATAAACTCTTTCATGACCATGATTTATATTCCTCTCATCTCCATGACTCTCTTGTTTCATCCAATAATAAAAACCCTCACTACATTTGTGTCATGCTTGATTATCCTCAACATCAATTCAGTAAGCCCACCCAACCGGATCTTCTTCCAAACTTTCTTTATGCCTCAGACTTCAAAATAGAAGGTTGGATCCAAATGATCCCTATCACTCACCATTTCCATAGTGCCTATCAAATCGAGGATGAAGTTTGGCAATACTATAAATGATTTGTTAATAAGGTTGGAAAAAGACTTGAAAGGCATGTTTTCTCCCACTTAGTGTAATAAATTTACCTCACATTATTATAATGACAATTCATAAAATTTTAAATCCATCTCTTGATGAAAGATGTTTTCACGTGTGACTAACTAATCACCATCTTATCCCGATGTACTTTCATTACAAATAGTCAAAGAGATCCTTTTGAGTATTTGGCATCCTTTGGGGCATGAAATTTTCTCATGCAAATAATTTTATATTTCTATATTGAGTATTGATGGTACTATGTAAGCACTTAAGCCATCTACAACAACTGATTTAGAGTTTTATTTTACATAAGAACCGTATTAGTGTTCCAAAAAAGAGTTTTGATCAATTTTAAATGTATTTGGTTGAGTATTTTGTGCCACTCAATTTATATAACTTATCCATATCCAATGTGGTTAAGGCATTATAATTCATCAAATCATGATTTCAATAGTTACATCTCTTTGGAGCATAATCACCCCATGACATTATATGAATTAGTAAAATTGTAGTGCGGTTTATATGCTATCAGGTGTATTCATTCCTTGAATTTTAAAATTAAAATCCTATTTTATATTTTCTATTGAATGAGTAGACATTTATTTCTACATGTTTTATTGACATTTTTTTCATGAATCAAGAAAAAAAATTGATTCATACGTAGCAACACCGAGTGCATTTACACACAAGTACAAAATTTATTTATTTTAATCTTTAAGTCTAGCATTTTAAATACTATACTAAAAAGGGTGATTTTTAGACTCTTAATTTTTGTATAAGACACATGGAAACATCAAATTTAGAGTATCTTAAACACTTGTACTTATGCTTCCACATTTAAATCTTGTGCACAGTTTCCCCTATATTTTATCTATCTATTATATTGACCAACCCAATTTAATATTATTCATTTTTAGGATCTCCCTAGTATATGCCAAAACACTCTATAATCTTAAGTAAATAATAGCCATAGTCCAGATCCTTGATTTCCCCTCTTTAGATAGTGGCAAAGTAATTATATAATTGTAATTACCATAGGTGTCTTCCTTTACCAAAAGTGTCCCAAGACTCGTAATGGAATTTATTTGATTCAAATTTCTCCCTTGGTTTGATTCAAGCATGTTTCATATCTTAGTTATGCAAATAAATATAAAATATTCATATATAAATCCAAACCAATCCTAAGGTATTGAATATGGGCTTACTTGATCTCTATTTGACATACACATTGATAAATCCACTTGGACTGTAATGAAAAACTATAAAAAAAACCATATAGATACAAAACCCCTAAAAGGAACATCCATAAAGGACAATACTAAATACAAACACAAGTTAAAATTTTCATGTCATCAAGTGTCAAAAACCAAAGCATTGAATTGCATTCTAGTGGATCACAATTCAATACACACACATTTAGTGGAAGAACCATGTGCAATTTTAGCCTTCTTAAAATTGTTTGAATATATTCAATGCTTAATCACTCAATAGGGAGTGTGTGGTTCTATCCAACCCATAATTATAACCCATTTTTCCAATCTAATCTTGTGTCAAAAATGAAATTATGATTTTAATGCAAAGAGAGTGAAATTAGAATATGCACATAGGACCAAAGACATGAAAAATTACATAAATCATCTAAAAATTTAAGGAAAAATGTTTTTATTATAATACCATCAAATTCATCATGAATAGCACAATATACTTTGAACATTATCATTTGTTACAAGTTTTTAATCTTTGTAAAGAATATTCTCATATGTTTTGGTAATTTTTCTCCCAATCCTAGCATTTATAGAGTTATTATAGATTATTTTTAGGATAATGATATAGGTAGTAAGTAGTACATATAAAAAATCTATGTGACTTATTTCCCCTATTTAGTTTTTGAGTTATATAAATAATAATTGAAATCAAAATTTCTTTAGCATTCATATTTGTATGGTAAATGTTCTATCTTATACAATCTAAATTTTGATAGTTTTTTGTTAATTAGATTGTTCAAATTTTAAAATAAGTAAAACATGTCCATTTATCATTTAAAATATTTAAGCAAAATAAAGGTGATGGCCAATTTATATATGTATCTTTAATCATATTTTCCATTGTATCTCTAATAGGAAATAATGGACCAATAATCTCACATTTAGTTAATATATATGCATTGAAATAAAATATGTAAAACCAACTCAACATTTTTAAAACATAAGACATGTAGAATGTCCAAATATATCTCTTATTATAATGTTATCTTATATAAGAAATTTATTTTGATGCAAAAACCTTTGAAATATGATAACCTTATTCTAAATATGTCCCTTCCAAAAATTATTAGTCTATAGTACAACTAAAAGGGGATATTTCATTATTAAAAAATATTTAAATAAACCTGATACATTGAGTATCCTTCTTTAGATAAATTTTATCAATGATATAAACACATTTTATACCTATTCAAAACCTTTCTAATAGTTAATATATTCCATACACATAATGTCTTACCTAAAGTAATAGATTTCTTGGCACCAGTTTTTTGTTTCGATTTTTTACAAATATCATTTGAAAAATAATTTTTACTACACTCTGAAACTCTTATCCAAACAAACACCCAAATGTTTATTTATTGTATGCTAAGATAGGTTCTTGAAAAATAGGTCTATGTTAATTCCATTTTTATATCCAAAAATTAACATTGTTTTCCATCCCCGATTATCCACACTAGCGTATCTTATATAATACTCATAAATTTCTTGTTATGATTCCAAATATAGGACATTTTAGGGGTTTGCTTATAATATGACAAGAATAATGGTCAAGGATCTTATAGTATTTAAAATGAAGGTAACTACCTACCCATGGAGCCTAGTTTTCATTGATATACTTCTAATATAATTTGGTGATGAGATTTAATTATATAAAGTAGATGAAAAACCCATGAAAATTATTAGATTTAGGAGAAATAACCATTTCATAATTAATTAAATGTCACTTATTCATATTTTTCATATGTTCCTAGAATTTCATTTAGTGTCTTATGAAACCATTTAGGAAGAAAACTATTTATAAATAGATAAACTGACAGAACTTGAATAAATATTCAATAATAAAAATCTAAACATTACTAACTAATTTATCTAGAAATATGTAGGCTCCCAAACATTTTATAGGGAAGGATTGAGTATAAAAATTCAATATCTTATAAATAAGATTTATTAATGATGAATATGTATTGACAAAAAGAAGGCCAATATTTTGAGTGTTAATATATAATATAAATTAAAATGTTTAATTAAATTTTTAATATGATAATAATCTTTCAAATATACATCCTCAAAACAAAAAAAATGATGTTTATTTAAAAAACAAAGGTTTAAATTTGGTTGGATACCTTTAGGTAATTTTTTTGTATAGGACTAAAAAAAAAATTGTAAGATGTTTGTTAAAAAAAATACTTTAAATTTGGTTGGATACAATTAAGTCAATGTATTTGGGTAAGACTAATTAATTTAAAAGATATAAAAATAGTGGAGGGGATAGGATTGTAAGTAAATCTTAACATAATTCCACAACTAAACATACCATACAAATAAACCATGTTTAAGTCCTAAAAAAAAAAAGGCCTAAATAAGTATACATGATCCATAAAATTTAGATAAATTTTACAATCATACAAATGAAAAGCATAGAATACCACCCATTTTTAATGAATAGTTTTTCTTAATAGTTTTCCAAACTATTTGATTTATCCATTCCAAAAAAAATGTATTATTTCTTGTAGACACCTAATTTATTTCTTAAGGTGGTTTTAGATGTCAATTGACATTGATTTATGGAATTTGTGTTATTTTTTAATTATTATCACATGATTTATTTTTTTGGGCCTTATTTACTTCCCTTTCCTCTGGTTTTATCTCTCTTCCCTAGCTTTCTTTATCTTCCTTTCATTTCTTGGTTTTTTCTAGTTTTCAATATGAGAAAATCAGTATGATTATGGTTAGATATGAACATATTAGTACACTCCTATTTTATTTTCTCTTTGGGTTCGTTCGACCCTTATTTTAGTTTCCTTCAAGTTTGTGCTGAATTTTTTGGCTTTCCCACCCTTTTTGTGTCAGCTTGCAAGCTAGTTAATTTAAATTTTAAAAAACTATAAATACATATGCATATTAGTGCATATAGAAAAAGAATAAGAAATGAAAGAGTCTCAAGAAGAGTTAAAGAGTGATAAATAAAATTATAAGAGTAGAGTTTAATCCCCTATGGATTAATTTAATTTGGACTCTTCATATTGCATCATTTCCAATTGATCATGCTAGTGAAAGTCATATAAGGATTAGGGCTTGCATCACCATGATTGCTTTTTGAATTACATTAAGTGTCAGTTTAAAAAAAAATTAAGATAAAGGGAATGAATGAGACTTGTCCCTCAATGAATACATCATTTTAAAGGTCTTACAATTTATTTTGAGCTGATTAAGATTTCAAGAAAGGAGTTCAATTTTTTTGAGATCTGAAGCAAATTCTAGAAATTTGAGTAAGGTTTTTAGAGCCCAAAAATAGAATATTATAGTCATAAAATATACTTTAGGAAAGTAAATTATGATTAAGAATGTATATTATCTCTAAATTATACACCTAGTTGACCATTAACATAACACTCTACTCCTATTCAAAATTCTGAAGTTATCAATTTCCTATGAATTTTTTGGGTTATTTCCAACTTGGTTCTCAAACATATATTCACTTGATTTTAAGTTTGAATATTCTAAAAATTTGTGACATATAATTATTATTTTCATAACCATAACTTTACATATTTCAATTATCTTATAATATTCACTTGTTTCAATCGGGTTTAATTTTTACTATGCAATATTACTATAATATATTTAAATCTAAATTAAAACATTGTTTTATGGTTATTTTAGTGTATTATAATGTAAATATACTTAACCATACTAATTTTTTTTGAACATGTGCTCTCTTTCACCCACCCTCAGGATTTTACGTTTCAGTGAACCTACATTGCCTTGCATGACCTATCTCCTTCTAAGATTAGATCTTATTTTTGTCATTGATAAGATATTTATAGGGCTCATCATAATTGTTTTAATCATTATGCTTATACCTTGTGTGTGATTTATAAACATTTTTTTTATTTTTGCATTATCATTAAAACCCCAAGAGATATATATATATATATATATATATATATATATATATATATATATATATATATATATATATATATATAAATATAATGCCAACTAAGGTGATTAGATCTTAGACCCCTACTAGGTGAAGTGATTGATTAATTAAAAAAGATGTTTATATTATTTAAATTACCTTTGTTATTATTTTGAAATTAGAATGGTGTCTCTAAATTATGTTAATACTCTTTCTACTACTACATATTCTAATGACAATGTGAATTATAAGGTTGTGAATGTAAATGCTATGAATGATCAAATTATTACTAGATCTCAAAATATTCATTTTGTTAATGATGATAAATATATAAATAAAAGACTTTTTTTGTTTATATAAAACATTCTAGACTATTACATAGAAATAGATGTAATGATCATGTGTTGAAAGATATTCAAAGAGAAACCCTAAATAAAGAGACCCTAATTGAAGATATACCTTATAGGGTGAATAGTGGATATTTTCATGCTTACGATGATGATCAACATTATATAAGGTCCCCTTACATTCCTAATAATTTTTTTGTTTATCAAATTATTTATAATGTTATTCCTCTTCCCATTTATTTTAATCCTATTGTTATTTCTTCGCCTTGTCAAAATGGTTTTAATAACTAACTTGTTGCTCCTAATTTCATTAAATCATCTCAACATGTTTCTCAACTTTCATATCTTATTCATAGTGTTTATCAAGTACCCAATGTTTTTATTCCTACCTATATAACCACCACTTCTCTTTTAAACCTATAAGTTTCCACCCTTCAACAAACTATGCACAACATACAACAAGAAGTCAAATTTATCTCTCAAAGGTCTCAAAACCAATTTATAATGAAACTTTAGATGATATATTAATAAACCCCTTAGATTATTAGTTCATTATTATAATTTAAATATAGGTTTTTTGGATCCAAATTTTTAATTACTCAATATCAAAGGAAATCCTTCTCATCACATCAAATATTTATATGATTCCTTTTTAGGCTTTGTGCATAATGATAAATTATTGGAATATTTATTTCATATAATCCTTAAGGAATATGTTATTTATTGGTTTTATCTTTTTTAATCTTGATATGCACTCTTTTAATGCTTTGTGTATGTAATAGTCTAGGATTAGACTACAACTATCCTATCTCTAAATATCTAAACACAAAGAAGGCTAATCAAATAGATCCCAACGATACCTAGTGTTGGGATGTGACCAATAGATGCATGTTATTATCAAGAGGATCATCTACAACACCAATTTTAAAGGAAAGGGTTCCAAATCTTGTAGGCCTAATACAAAATGAGATAACTTTAACTAGACCTATAATGTAAGTAATCTATATTGTAAATAAGCAATGTGAGTAATTTTGAAATTAAAGTAAACTAGAATAAAGGGGAGGGATTAGAATAATCAAAATGGGTAAGGATCCATGGTAGATAAATGGGGGTCTAGGCTACCTAATAATGTATAATTAGAAAGTTCAAACAATATTATGTCCACACTAGGTTTAGGTGTATAAAAAGTTTAAACAAGGATACACACACATTCATTCACTAATAGACAAGAAACTTCTATCTACTAAATAAAATAAATGAAAGAAATAAGTTTATAAATAATTATCTTGAAGGGTACTTGTCTATCCTCAATCTCCCCTTAGCCAATGGTGCTTTGTAAGAAATTATTGTGGTTTTGAAGACCTCAAAATATGGGAAAATGGGCTCTAATAAAATAAATAACCTTGTAGCAAATCTCTAAGACTTACATAAGAGATTTTTCCTTCAAGACAATATTCTAGGCTTAACACCTCCAAATGTTAATTAAGGCATATATGAAATTGAAATTAGAGTGAATAGAGTGTGTATGATATGTTAGAGTGAAAATATGACTTGTATATATAATGATAAATTACCCAAACCCACCCTAAGGGTTAGGCCAATGATATCAGCTTGGTGTGATGTAGTTAAAATCAGTTGACTAACATGGAACCATGTCGGCCAAGCCAAAATAGTGTAAATTCCAAATGACACACTTGAGACTACTTCAACTAGTAGACATTATATGAAATTGGGAAAAGTGTGAAATATTTTACCTTGATATGGCCTATGTAATAGGAATGGATATACTGACATTGTTGAGAGGTGTAGGATGGAAGGAGATAGGTAGAAAGGAAAATATAAGGAAGATGAACCAGGATTAGGAATGATATGATCATGACATAGATAAAAACATCTATCAAAAATCACCAAAGGCATTCCCACTACATTCTCAATGCACCTTTTAATGCATGTACTCAGGAAGATTGAAACTCAATAGGTTATGGAAAGAGAAAGTGTTAGTAAAAGATAAAAATGAAAAAAATTGTGTGTATACATATTCCCCAACTGAAGCTCATCACATGTCATACTAGTGTAACATGGGATGGTTTTTAGGAAAGAACATAAAAACACAATAACTAAGCTAATTGAAATGAAATATTCAAATTAATGTTGATAAATAAATAATTAAAATTACCGTCTACATACCTTGACTTACTTTTATCATTAAACATAGTCTCGATCATGGAGGGAACAATAACTTGATTTGAGAAACCCTAGGGATACAAGGCTATAAAGTAATGTAATAAAACATGACAAGGCCAAAGTAAATGGAAAATTATAAAAACTAATTAAATCACTTAAAAATTCATAGATCCATGATGATAATGGCTAGGTTAAGATCAAAATCCAAAGAAAAATGAATAAAGACTAAGGGTAAAATTGGTAAGCCTAAAATGCAAGGCTACTTGTGACCAAAAAACCCAAAAATGTAATAAAAATAAGATAAGTAACAATCCAAATCAATCAAGGGACACATTGGAATGAATAATGATAACACCATCAATGTAAGGGAAGTAAGAAACCATACTGAACTATGATATGATAAAGCTTGAAATCAAAAAATGGGACACAATGGCCTGCAAAAAGGTGAATATAGAATTTGAGGTTCCAAAACTCAACTAAGAGAACTCCTATGTATATAATTCAATAACCAAGATAGAATATCAAAACAACTCAAATATTTATATTTTATTAGAAATATGAAAAAACTAAAACTACCATATTATTACCATGTCTAAAGAGATGGAGAATAGGAAGTACATAAATGGGAAAATATTTAGAAACCAAACTTCTTATCAAGGAAGGGAAATGAAATGAATGGTGAGCTAAATAGGGAAACACCAAGGTTAACATATGTTATTTACCAAAAATAAGACACTCAAGTAAAGATGAAAAGACAAAGAGTATTTCAACATTAATGGCCTTAGAGAATCCTACCTAAGATTGGGATAAGTAGTTAAGTATATATAACATCCCATTAATTCTAGTATGCATGTAAATTAAAAGGATACCACCTTAAAAAAACATATTCCCCAAATAAAATAAAGGACCCAAAAAAGGTATGTAAAATGAAAATGTAACTAAAGAACTAAAATAGGAAATAATTTTTAACTAAAAAGGTATGGATGGATGTTTTTGAGGAGGACCTTGTCCTATTTGAAGTCTTATAATATAACATTTGTATTATGTACTTGTAATAATAAATAAGACTAATCTAAGTTTGACAATTGGATATTATGATATTTGGCATTGAATTATTAGTATGTTTTGTGGTTATTTAACTTATTATGTTTCTTCTATGCATATTATGTGGTTAATTTTGTTTATATGTCTATATTTTTATATTTTTTAATTTTTTATATATATTTTTGTATGGCCGTATCTAGCCGTATCCAAACCCCCCATAAAAAATTATCGTATCATTGTATCTTATTCTTGTACCCATATTTGTACCCATATCAACAACTTAGATTTTAGTTAGTATAATTTTGTAAGGTAGTAGGGTGGAAGCTACCTATTAGTACCTACATCTGTGCATAGTAAAAATTAAATACAAATACTGAAGGACCTAAGTTAGGTACTAGGTGAACTATCTAAAAGAAAACTTGGAGGTATGTAGATGTTAATGAAAGCTACACCTAAAAGATATGTTATCTCCACAATATATATATAAAACTATTGATAATCATGCAAGTAATAAGTATTGAAAATGGAAATAAATGAAGAAAATTAAATCTAGAACAAACATATAACTAAGCAAAATATTTCTTCTAAAACTGAGCATTGGTTGGTTATTTAAATATGTGTCCTCCATTTGTTTTCAATTTATAAGTACTAGGTCCGAGGATTTCTTTGAGTAAGTAGGGACCTGGCCATTTTTGGGAATATTTTTCCTCTTTATTATGGCTATAATATAAATTTAGAACTAAGTATCCAACATTGAAATTATAGACTTTCACTTTCTTTTATGGTGTTTAACTATGTGAGATTTATATTGATAATTATGTTGTAAAACATTCATACATTGCTCATTAAGGAAATTATAGGATTTAAAATGGGATTCAAAAAGATATTCATCAAGAATGATCTTGTGAATAAATATGTCCAAAGAGGGTAACTTTAATTATAATGGTAAAATGGCTTCAAAACCATAAACTAGATATAAGGCAGTTTCCCTAGTGGTTGTCTAAATACTAGTGTGATAAACCCAAAGTGCAAGATATAGTTGGAGATGCCTAGTTATAATTATAATCCCTAATATTATTTTGTAGGATCTTGTAAAGTATTTTTTTAATGGCTTAAATTTAACCATTACTTTTAGGGTGATGAGGTGTTGAAAATTTGTGCATGATTTTGAATTTTTCACATAACTATTTCATGTATTTATTTTTGAAGTTCCCACCATTGATGGATATGATGGTGTGAGGAATTCCAAAATTACATATGATTTGATTAATAATGAATTTTTATATGGTGATGTTTGTAATGTTAAAAAGGGGAATATATTATACACATTTGGTAAAGTACTATGTGGTGGTAATGATGGATACATGTCCATATTATAATCTAGGTAACATTGTAATCAGATCTAATTCCCAAAAATAAAATGGCTAAGGAGACTCCAAGGTTTGAATCTCATCTAGAGGAGAGTGAGCTATATCAGCATGGAGTTTGTAAGGATTTTTTTTTCTAAATATGTGATGGCATATTTTTTGAGGATAGGCCAAAAGTATCTTATTCGTATGCATTTTTAGGTTGTAGCATGTCCTCTATAATAGCCACTACAAATGTCCCCTTGTAATTGATCAAGAAGAGTAACTTTATATTGAGTAATGAAATGGAGAAAGGTTCCTTTACCACTATGATAATAAAGGATGTCATGTCTAATTATGTATTTTCAAGATTTTTTGTGGAGTCTCATTTTTTCATAAGAGTTAGCCTCTATATGATAAGTATTATGTTAAATTAATCGGATAATGTATTTATGCCATGGGATTTATTGAGTAATAAAGACCTCAATGTAGAAAATGAGAGAGTCCTCCTTGGTTTGTAAAATATATGGATATTTCCTCATATGAATGAGGAATATTGAGTCATGTAATGCATGATGAGGATGAAAAATTGAGGATGAAAAAGTAAGAGACTCAACTATATCATTTTTCTATTGGGATTACTTTGATAGTTAAATATGCAAACTCTTTATCAAGAGTATATCCAAGTTAATGATATGCAATGATATTTTCACTTTTGTATTGATATTCACAATTGAATTGACATATAATCTATGAATATCCTAAGGCATGTAGGTATGATTTATCTAAATTGATGGTTTCCTACATCCTAAGGATGAAAGCTTCATATTCAACCATGTTATTAATGACTTCAAAGTTTAATTATAAAGCTAGAGGAATTATTTTTCCATAAGGATTGGCTAAGACACATCCTTCCCCAACTCTTTGAAGGAACTTGGCTCCATCAAAGTGAAGTGTCCAACTTTTCTCATGAAAATAAATTATAACTATGGGTGATTCTTTTATGATGAATTTGGATTTAGGTTTATAAACTAAAATTTTAGGCTCTTCGAGGATCTATGCCTTAAGATCAGCCATATAATTATGAAATAAGACTTTGAGATAAAAATTTTGGGTTAAGACCTTCAATGAAAAAAATATCTTGATCGAGAAGAGTGTCTTGATGGTGACTCATACCTCAGATGCGAGGGGTGGGAAGTTGATTGGTGATCACTTAGACTATAACTAATTTTTGGTTAATAAATCTTAGGTACAATTCCATTAAGTGTATGATCCTTTTTCAAATAATATCTCCAAGAAATTAATCTTTGGAGAAGAAATGATGAAGGGGATAGGAGTGGAGAATGATGTAATTAGTTTGATAAAGCATGTAATGTTTAATCCTTCTAGCTATGAACCATATTTCAAGACAGTTGCACTCTAATTTTATGTAGCAAGTTTTGTAATATATCAAAGTATGATTTATGTAGTAAATAGCATACTATTTTCCCGATTCATCTTGTTCCACAATCAATTATACAAATATGGGGTTAGATGAGGTATACAATAGGAAATGGTGGTAACTAGAATTTTAATGAAGATTAGGTGAATGAAGCAATGATTCCTTCATGTTTTCAAAATATTTTTCATATGCATCAGTCCATTCAATAACAAAACCTTTATTAATGAGAGGTTTTATTGAATAGATTTGGTAAGCCATCTTAGAGACTAACCAATATATTTCCACAACTTTCTAAAAATAGGTACAAATTTTAGGAATAGATTGAGGAATATGTTGACTATAACATTGATTTTTTTAGGATCTACATCAATCCATCCTAAGGAAACTAGGAGTACTAATATTTTTCTAGAGTTAACACCAAAAAAAGACTTATATGGATTTAGTCAAATATTATTTTTGATGAGATGATAAAATATGATATAAATGTTATGAAGATGGTTTTCATGATGATTTATTTTGTAAATAATGTCATCCACATAGGTTCTGACTATTTTATGGAAGAGATCATGAAATATATGGGTCATGGCATGTTTATAAGTTGTTCTAGAATTTTTAAGGTTGAAGGGCATCTTAACATCACAATATTTTCCCCATCAACGGTGATTTTGTGTTGATATTTAGGAGAAATATTAATTTAATTATATCCCAAAAAATCATCCATTAAGGTGATCATCTCATAGGTATATTTACAAATAATAATGACATCAATCAATGGTAAATTAAAATTATATTTAGACATGATAAGTTGATATTACAAAATTAAATGTAAATGTGAATCACCATGGTGATTTTATTATGAATGGGCATAATGTTGGATACCCATTATGAGTAATCTACTAGTTTGATGAGCTTAAAATCTAATATATTGATATTTTATTTCTGACATAGGGTGGAAATTGTCGGAGGAAACTTGTGTTTCTTTTGGTGTTTATGTTTTAAATAATGATATGTGATTATGTTATATAAAACTATGATAGGTTAATGTTGTGCATTTATTCATTTGACCAAGAAAAGGCTTCATGATATTTGTCAAAAAAGAAGCTAAAAATATCTTTATCTTCAAGATGAAGTTATTTGGAGTTAAGAACTGGCTTAGGAGAGATTTGTTATCATAGTTAATAGTGAAGGTTTCCTAAATAAACATGGCATCTCCATATTATAAATGGTATGGAGTTTAAGGGACCATCTAATTAGGATGTGTTTTGGGATAAATGATAGCAACAAAAATTTTGAAACAAGGAGACCTTTTTGAAAAAATTGCAAGCTTGTGATGTTGGTGAGGAAGATGAGGCTATCTAGGATGGAGTAATTATATGATAGCTTCATCACTAGGAAGCATAGGTAAAGGTCCATAATATTTAACATCTACTTCAAAGACCATAATATGACTAACATTGTTGTAAAAATCAAAATGGGTTTATCTTATAGTAGTGAATTTAGCAACTAAGGTAACTTTTAGTGAATGAAGTAGAAGGTAAATTATTAAACTAGATTGTATTAGTGTGGTCAATGTCATTTAGTATAAAATAGATGGATAAAATTGTATCAATTTATATGATATAGCTAGTAGTGATAGGAATGGTTTCAACTATAACAATCTGGATTATATAATCTAATATAAGGTATGAGCTATATGGAATTTTATCAATGTTTGGTGATTCTTGGACATTATAGTATGGGATTAAAGGTTGGAATCTATTAGGTTTTTTGATATAATCAAATAGATTAGATATAAAGGGAATAATATTAGGTTGGTTGATAGTGTTGTGACTATTTTGAACTATATGAATGGTATTAGGATGGTCAATTACATCATATGTGGGATTAGTAATAATTTATTAAAAACCCTATAGAATGTTTACCAATGGTAGATTAATAAGAGTGTAATGACCTTTAGGTTCTTGTATAGTATCTATAGAACCAGAGAATATATGGACCTCATGAATATGTGAGTTAAAATCATGCATTTTGGAAAGAGTATTTTGACAATGCATTGTGTCCAAGTCACATTATTAGTGTTGGGAAATAATATAAGAATCATCATAAGATGGATAACTTTTACATGCATGAGAAGTTTTCTAAATATTTTTAGTGAAATTATATTTAGTGAAGACACCCATGTTACTAAAAGTGTAATGGGGAATTGATAAATGGTCTTGTAATAGTTTAGCTACCCCATATTAATTGCACTATAAGTCATATTTTCTATAAGTCCATTCATTAGTGTTGTATGGGGAAGACTTTAAATATCATCATCGATCAATGGAATGGTCTTATCGCATGGAAGGAGAAAATGGGGAAGATATTTTGATATATAAGGAGGTAATAAAATGATGTTATAAATGTTTTGTAACTCATTGGGTTAGTCATCATTAGAATCTATGTAGATTAGGAGTCATGTTGATGAACTCAAGAAGAGATGGACTATTGATATGAGGAATAATGGGTATAAAATATTGGGAATAAGGATTAGGGATCTAAATTCCATAATGGTTAGGATAAACTTCATGATTTTAATGTTTATTGTTATAAATACATGAAATTTATGCATTGGCTATTGGAAAATATGATAGATCTCATGTAGTGAGTCCATGGATGACCTAAAATCATGTTGTTTGAGAGTGCAATATATAAAACCATTATCTTGGTTTATATTTATTTGGGTCTAATTGTGATAAGGAGATAAATGAAACCAAGAGGATTTTGATTGGTTTATCAAATCCAAAACAAGTAATTCAAGTTTGCTTAAGATTATATTTGGAGTATCCAATTTTTTGAGTAGCCAAAGGAAGACAATGTTAAGTTTATTTCTTTCATCCACCAATACTTTTTCTGGTTAAGGTATTATTGATTCCAAACTTAATAAAGAGGAGTGGATCATTGACTCAAAATAGAATTTCATGATTAATCATATATTCTTCAAGAAACTCAATAGAAGGTTTATTATAAGAAGAATATTGAGCAATGATTTCAACAGCATGAACTTTTGTAGGTGCAAGACCGTTAGAGATTGGAATAAGCACTTCAAATTCACTAGATGGGGGATCTTAGGTGTCTTTCAATTTTTGAATGAGAAAATTATGATTAAAAGGAAAAGTTATCACTAATTCCATTAAATGTTTTTTAGCCATAGAGTTAAGCTTATCTAGAAAGTTCCATTTTGTTTTAGAGTTAAATCTAGAATGATTCTTAGATTGAGTAGTAATAATGTTTTTCATAGTAATGGAAGAATTAGGTTGAGACTTTGACAGTGGATTTGGATCATAACTAACCTGTTGATCTAGGAATGAAGTAATATTGGTTGTAGTATCTTTAAGAAGTTTCTCTTTGGTAGAGGGATTCTTAGGTTTGGTAACATGATCCTTGTTATTTTTATTATGACTATAGTTAACACTTTTCATAATTACATATTGGACATGGTATAATACAGGGCATATTCGGCATCAATAGCATAAAATTTAACATTGGAATTTTGTGCATTGGAATTGAACATTTGAGAAGGTTTTAGAAAATTTCAATTGGAATTTTTAGAATTATAGGTTCACTTTTGTGAAGATTGAGGATATTACTTATGGCAATATTTGATCATAACATCATCGTCAAAATATTCTCCAAACATAAGGGAGATGATAATTTGTTAAGGATGTGACATGTCTTGTTAAAGTAACCAATGTTGTCATGAAATACCATGGTGGAAGATTAGTGTTAGTATAAACAAATGGTTTAAAGGGGGATAATAAAAACTTCATTTCCATAACACTGAAGGGATGGAAGGAGCAAAGTTTATTATCTAAATGGGTGGCTCCTAATTTGGGATGAGGAGGCTTGTATTAAGGATTTTTTTATGGTGATTGCACTAATTATAGTTTGGAAATATTCATTTAAGGGATATTGAGTAGGTTAAAATTGATCCATATTGAAATCTTTCCTTTTTATTGATTGAAATCTTATTATAAGGTTTGGGTATATAAGATCCTAGCCTTGTATTCAATAATAGATTTAAGGTCAATAAAAATGAATTTGAAAATATTTTCATCACTGATTTTATGGTCCACATTATTAGCTAGATATTTTCATCATTTGATGAAAGTGTGAGTAGATTTGTTAAGAAGTCACTTAGATTTGATGAAATGTATAAGACTTTTTTAAGGAAGATCATTATGTTGAAATTCTTTAACTATAGTATTAACTAAATCCTATAGTTGCATAATGAAATGTATAGGAAGTTGGTTATACCATTATAGAACATCTCCTATTAAGGTTTTGAATAAAATTTTGGTAGTAACAAAGGTGTTATTTTGAACCTATTACTTATATAAGTTTATAAAAGATTTAAGTAATAATTAAAGATCCTTAGTCCCATCATATGTAATAGTGGGAGAGATGTTTCCAATATATATAAACGTAATGAAAGAGTTATGCATTCATTTTGAATATGTTGAATAATTTTTTATGTGTATGAGGTTTAGGGATGATATTACCATTGGCATATCTAAGGGGAGGAGGTATGAAATTGTGACTTTGTTGATTCATGATTACTTCAAGTTGGCTACCCATTTGAAAAATGTGGTTTTACATTTAGAGCATTTGGAACAATTAGACGTTTGTAAAATGGTCATTTATTGAACCATTTGTGTAAGGACTTGAATTGTATCAATATGTGGGTTTTGATTATAGGTTTTAGGAGGGGGATTACCATCATTAATATTAGGAGGAAGATTCCCAATTTTAGTGTTTATTTCCATAATTTTGGTAGAATAAAAATAAGGAAGCTTATTGAAGCCACCATTATTGTTAAGAGTATAAATGGTATTATCATCAAGATTTATAAATATCTATGAGTTATCTAAATCATTATTTTGATTCATTTCAATAATGTTACATGTGATAGATCTAGACTAATTTTGTTAATATTAACACCATGAAGTGTTATCTTTGATGGTGGAAAAGATAAGAAGATAAGAACATCCCAATTAGAACCTAAGTGGCTTGAGGATAAAATTAATATATTAATAGGTGATGTAATGATGATAATTGGGTTATAAGGCTAATAGTAAAATATGGATAATTATGGAAAACATATAGTAATAGGCATGGTTGATGTAATCAATTTTTGAGTATGACATGAAAGACTATATTGGTCTATCTATTATAGTATAGGAATAAAATATAGAACTAATATTGGATAAGATAAACCAAATATATCATTCTAGTTGATGTAGTATCTTGAAAACTATATATGATCAGACTGTATCAAGTTGGCTAATGTAGTTGCATAGGGACTAAGATTATGTCAAGTTGACTAATGCAATCAATCAAATAATCACTAAGTATATAAAATTGTATGAAGTTGGTTAGTGCATTCATGAATTAGGTGTAAACATACTATATCAATATTTTTAATACAATTATAAGAGGAATGTACGAGTCTAACAAACTATATCGAGTTGAATGATGTAGTCAGGATGGAAAATATAAAACTATAATTGATTGGTTGATATAGTTACAAGATGGTAAATAATCAAATTGTATCAAACTATTTGGTGTATTCAGAGATGCAAACATAAGTACCTCTATCAAGAGGATTGATGTAATTCTCACACACATGTAACTTTATCAAGTTATTTGGCATAGTTACAATGTAAAACAATGAAATGTATAAATATTGGTTGATGTAATCTACAATATTAAAAACAATTCAATCAAAAAATTATATATAACTAAATTTTACAAAAATAAGGTTAGGTAGATGTAATAAAATGATTTGATTTATAGTGTGGGATCTCATATATACTTATTCATTTTTTTAATTAGTGTTGGCCTAATGTTTTATAGCACTAACTATAGAGGCCAAATTATGCATGTATCCCACTAACCCCATTTTATAGAGTACAAAGAGAGTAACTTTTTTGGTAAATACACTCCTCTCATGTGCATCACAAAATCATATGAATGGCTAGTTTCCTAAGGTTTAATAAAAATGGAATCCTAGGCATTTATGATATATTGTGAGGTATGTGAAAACTAAAGTTTGTATTTAGTGTTGAATTATGGCTATGAGTATTAGGTAAATCCCCTCATTCTAAGATGTCTATAAATAGAATATTATGTATCCATACACAATAGTCACTAAGTAGTTTAAAAAGTATTAGAACATAATTTTTATGGAAAACCAAACTAATTGAAATTAAAGTTTAAAAATCAATTTCAAAATCCAATTTTTAGAATTTAATAAATTGAAATAAATAGGTAGTCATCAGTAATGAGCTAAATTATGCTAAAAATGAAAGAAATAGAACTATATTCTAACTAGATAATGTATTTTAAAACATCGTATATAACTATAGTGAGTTCATTGATATAGTTTATGAAAACAAAAGAAAACTAGGATGGCTATTGCCACTTCTAGAAATAATGAAACTATATTTGGCTAGAGATATAATTGGATGAAAGGAAAACCTAGCATACAACTATATCACATCTAAAAGATATAGTTTATTATAAAATGAAAATTGACATAGAATTATATCACATCTAGCTAATATATTTTGTTAAAATATGTAATATGAGACACAAATATATCACATCTATCTTATACAACTGGTTGAAGAATAAAATTGATATAAAATTGTAATAATCTTAGCTAATGTAGTTGGATGAAAGAGTGATGGCAATCATTGGTTTAATCAAATTAAATGGAATGGGTTAAGATTATCCTGAAACTAACCTATCCCTAAAGATCCAAACTTAAATAATGTTAATCAAATAGATCCCAATGATACCTAATGTTTGGTATGTGATAAATGGATCTATAAACCTAGCAAGATGATAACCTACATCACCAATGTCAATGCAAATGGTTATAAAGCCTTTATGCCTAAGACACAATGAGATAGCTCTAACTAGACTTATAATGTAAATAATTAATATTACAAGCAATAAATATGAGTAGTTGTGTAAGTAAAGTAAATTAACCTAAATGGGAAGGGTTAGAATAATAAATTGGGTAAGGATCCATGACAGAAAAATTTGGGTCTAAGCCACATAATAATGTATAAATGGAAATTTTAATAAATCCCACATCCACACTAATTTTAAGTGTAGATAAAGCTTAAAAAATGATACACACACATTCATTCACTAAGAGACATGAAAATTATATCGATTAACTGGAATAACATAAAGAACTAAGGTTAGAAATACTTACCTTGAAGGAGATCAGTTAAGCTTCAATATCCCCCTTGGACAATGGTGATTTGCAAGATATTTTTGTGGTTTTGAATACTTCAAAGGATGGACAAATAGGATATAAGACATCAAAGTACCTCTTATCAAATTTCCAAGATTAATACAAGACAAACTTCCTTTAAGATAATATTCTAAGCCCAATTCCTCCAAATGTGAATTAGGATAGAAGTGGGAGTGGAAATAGAGTGAATATACCTTGTATTATATGTTTTTATGAAAAAATGACTTGTATATATAGTGATAAATTACCCAAACCCAACCTAAGAGTTAGGCCAAAGGCATCGACCCAATTTGATGTAGTTAAAATGAGTCAAATAACATCAAACTATGTTAGCTAGGTTGAAATAATATTAATTAAAAATGACACACTCAGGATTACATTGTCTATGATGATATAGTACAAAAAAGGAAAATATGTGAAATATATTAAATTGACTAGATCCATTATAATAAAAAATGGGTAAACTAACATATCTAAGTGAGATAGGATGGAAGGAGATAAGTAGAAATATAAAAGGAAATTAAACTAGAAATAATAATGATATGATCATGACATATATATTAACATATATCGTAAATAACCAAAGGCCTAACCACTCCTTTCCTAGTGCACCCTTCAATGTGTACACTCATATGTATTTAATCTCAATAGGTTGTTTCAAGATAAAACATCAATAAATTATAAAATTTGAAATATTAAGTGTATACACTTTGTTCAATGATTTATTAAATATATTCTTAATCAACATTAGCCTTAAGGTTACATTTTCACAAATTACACAAATCAAACTAGGCCTAATGAAAATTTTAGTGAGTATGTGCATATATTCAAGACTATGGTTACAAATATGACTTAACAATCATCTGATAACGAATTATTTTTTTAAAAAAAATTGAAGTTTGTTTTTACCTATAAATACAAAGTGTACTTTAAAACTTACTAATATTTTAACAATATTTTTATGTAGTTAAAAACTATTATATTAGTATTTTAAATCCCAACATAATTTAATTATGTAATTCCCATACTTATATTGGATCCAAATTATAAAATAAAACAAATTTCAAGGCTAGTTAAAATGGAAATAAATTCTAACCTAATAATGATGTCAATAATGTAGTAAACACAATAGATCAACCATCCAACAAGTTAGTCCTATTAAAACATAGTGAACAAAGACAATTTACAAGATTGAGTGAAATTCTTAAAAGTTTTTTTCAAAAATTAATTGGTTGCAATATGATTACTTTAAATCATAAGATACACCAATGTAATGAATTGGATGCATTTTTTAGTTTACTTAGATATATTACTCCACTTAGATTTAATAATTTAGGTTAATCATTATATCATAAGTTAGTATTTGTGTTGTTTTCTTATTTTCTATATATTTTTTACTTTCCTCTAACCAATAGGGTTATGAAGAGTTTTTGGGCCAATCACTGAAAGAAATATTTACTCAAGCCAATCACATGAGGGTCACCTCTTTTTTAGGCAGTTAAATTTATTCATGGCTTATAATGTTTAATATAAATTAAAATCCTCTCCTCTCCTTTAATTCACTTCAATATTGATTTATACATGTTAATGTATTATCATAAGGAGGAATAAATTTAGATATTAAGTGTTTACCTAGTTTTTATTGTATTGTTATTTTTTTCTTTGTTATTTTCTAAATTTTGCACTTGTGATTTTTTAAGTGTTCTTATAGATTCAATTTATGAATTTTAAAAATATGTGTTAAATATATTATTTCTCTCCATTATACTATTATTTAAAGATATATAATGATCCATCAGGGTCTTTACTTAAGATCCATGACTCTAGTGCATATTTTGATTATCATATTGTCCCTAGACATTCTTCAAAGATATGCATTACTTTGAAAAATAAGATCATGTTTTATAAAAATGGTGCACAATTTGTTCAACACACTATAAAAATTAGGTAAAACTATGGCACAAATTA
Source organism: Torreya grandis (assembly GCA_037957365.1). Classification (NCBI taxonomy): domain Eukaryota; kingdom Viridiplantae; phylum Streptophyta; class Pinopsida; order Cupressales; family Taxaceae; genus Torreya; species Torreya grandis. Next base: position 563,966 of record JARHVA010003435.1, read on the forward strand.
AATATAACTAAACACATTAGTAAAAAAGATTCAAATCTACCTAAGGCCAAGGGGGGAAGATGAAATTACCAAGACTATAAATAATTGAAGGAAATGATAGGTGAGAGAAGGATAAATATAAATACTTAAAAAAAACTCACATGTATCCTAAAAATACCTATAAATGTAAATAATAGAGTTATATATCTATGTATAAGATCTCCCAAAAGTCAAACTATCACTTTTAGTAGGTAATGAATCTAGAAGTTCTAGCTAAATTTGGAAAGTAGATATGAATATGATCCTATTGATCTGAAGGAATGAACTTCATGAGATGTTTTTTTAGCACCAAAGGTCTTGGAATATTTATTCACTAATAATAATGAGTGTGTACAGTTTTTTGAATTTCTTCTCCTTTGAAGTAACTCTAAATATCACAAGAATATATAAAATGTGAAAATTTATTAGGTTGGCCTCCTTGAGTGTATATATATATATATATTTCATGCTCAAAATCAAGGATCATGTAATTTTCGTCATGTGAATAACCCAGTACAAGTGATAGAAATAAATTCACTTTTTCTCCCTAAGACAATGAATGATAAATATATATGTTCATTAATGTAACCTTGTTTTGGTATAAGTATGTATCCATAAGATTTCAAAATATGATGATGGAAAAAAATGAACGATGTATAGGACAAAAGTGTGTGATGGATATATATGTGATATAAACTTGTTACTTGATGAAACTTAATTTTCAAATGGATTAGGATACATGTGTATATGTATGATACTTTTATTTCAAATTTAGACACATTCATACATATTTTGACCATGTAAAATAATAATAATAAAAAATCAAGGCACAGTAAATTAACACAAGGCATAAATGACCCATAAATAAAATATGACCTTTTTTATGGGGTCAAAAGTAGTTAGATGACTTTTAGCCACCATTAAGACTAATCAAGTTGTTAAATACCATGAAATAAAGACCAATATGAATTTAAGGATAACTATATGGACCTTGATATAGAAAAATAGCATATATAAAGATATTCATGAAAACATATAGATTACACAAGGCTATGAATGGTCCAAATGAAGGGAAAGTGTATAGTAAATATCCAAATATAGAAAATAAGCCATGTTATTTTAAACATGAAAAATACACTATGATTACATGGATTGTACCAAAATTATGTGTTTACATAATTCCCCTCTTTGATGTGTATTCATACATGTGTATCAAATTTAATAAAAAAAATAAGAACATACTTGAACACTACTTAAGGGTTTGGAATATGAATTATTTAATTATTGATAATGAATCACTTGCATTCCAATGTTAACAACTTGAATGTGTATACAAGAAAACATAAAAGCATGCATGTAGATCAATGTCTTGATGAATTTTTGTGAATCTAAAAAAAGAAATAAAAAAATAAGGAATACACCTGATGGTATGTGAACCATGATTTCAATCTTGAATCTCTAAAACTAAAAATTTAGAAATGGATGTTGGAACTAGAATTTGGAATTGAAACTAGGTGCTTCATCACTATAGTAAAAATTATACTTCTTGATTAGCTAAAAGACATATGATAACTCATGGTCTTACTTTGTCTCTCACATTCCCACTTGGTCTCACTTTATCTCTCATAGTCCCACTTTTTCTCACTTGGTCCCACTTGTGTATAAAATATATTATTCCATGTAGGAAATATAAAATAATTGATTGCCAAATAAACTCTCCTAGTATTAACTTACTCCATAAAACAAGAAATATTTTAAAAAGAGTGAGTAATGAATAAATATTGCATTCAAAATAATTAAAATTATATATTATACATCATTACAATATACAAATTGATAAGGGGTATACAAAAAATATAAATGTTTTTCCCTTTCCCTATTGGCCACATAATAGACACATGTAATTGTACCACTTAAAGGTGGCACACTAATACATATAATTTAATGTTCATTCTTATCCCATTATTAACACTTATATATTGTATCAAAAGACAATTATTATAGAATTTAAGTTAGGTTAACTTAATAATAGATGCACCTAAAATATTTCACCAACACACCCCCTTAATTACAACTTATGGATTTTGTTGGACAATAAGGATGATGAGAATTCTATAAAATGGGTTGTAAAAACTATTATTAGTAGGGTACCCATGTATAGTAAAAAATAATAACTATAAAAAATGAGATGCACCTCAAGGGTCTCTAAAAAAACTAGTAAAATCACATAAGTGACTAGTGCTGATAATATATGATGTAAGGATGGGTCGATCCATCACTAAATAAGGCATTAAAACACATAAATAGTATAATAATATGTTTAAATAATATGACTTGATCCATTATTGAAAAGTGTGCACTATATGAGTTTAAACCATCACTAAATGAGCATTTGGTGGGTTGATCCACCAAATATTGAGGCAAGATGAACTAAATGTTTCACTTGAGGTGATGGAAAAAATATTGAAGTAGGTAACAAGTGATAGAATGTGAAAATTAGGATGGGAGAAATAAAATAGGTCCAAATTTACATTTAAATTTATCAAAATCCATTGAAATGATTGAATAATGATATAGTGTGGATGCCTAGATAGTGTCACTAAAACATTTTCACCAAGCTCTTTAGAGAAGGGGAATTCATAAGACTACAAGGTGGGTTGATCTAGATGGTTGTGTATAAAATGGGAGAGAACTCTGATATATTCCATCATAAAGAAACTACAAAAAGATATGTTTAAATGTTTCATATAAAGAGTAACCAAGAGAGATACACAAAACACCCAAATAGAGAAGTATAACCACACATACAACCCATAATGCTAAATGGGTGGAGTGGATGAGAAAATATTTATGAGTGGTATAAATCCATTACTCAAACATTGAATAATTGATAGGTGTTGAGGATTATATAAAAACCTCACCACAAGGATGCACATACATTATCAAGGTGTCAAAATCTACATAGGTGAAAGATATCACAATATATAACTAAACATAGTCAAAGATATGTTGGATATATTATAAATTTATCCACATAAGGAGACTAAAATTTTGACAAAAAGGGCAATCATAAAAGTGAGATTTTTTTAAAAATAACTATTAGGCAGTATGAATGGTGTGTAGATAACCTAGTTGAATAGTGGAAGAACCACATCAAATATAGGGCATGTAAAGTTTTGATGATTTCATGATAACTAATCTAAAATGCATCCTAAATAAATAAAAATGATGTAAGGAAACATATGCATTATATTAAAGACTCTCATGCTTATTTGAATCTTAAAAAGTATCAAGATTCTCATTCTTGACATAATAAATATTATGTATCTGATTATTGAATAAAGGTTAATAAGAGCTCATTAGTCACTTTGTGTCCTCACAAAGAGTGGAATGAACAAATAAATGTTTATAACTTTCATGAAAGTACCCCAATGAATATGAATCAAATGGTTGATAGATAATGCCATGATGATTAGTCCACTAAATAGGTTGGATGTATGATACAATACCCTAAAGTCCTTACTAATACCTTTGTTAGGATAACCCATGAAATAGAGTAAATGAGAGATAATACCAGTAGTTTGCTTCTTGAATGAATAAAACACATGTGCATAAAGATATTAAGTTTAGGTAAGTTAATTGGAAACCACAAGTGGTATAATATCACAAAATTACTTATGCTCTGGTAGATCATAATCTGAAAGAACATCAAGAGGATGCATACTAGAATTTTATGAAATGAAAAATGGTGAAATATGTGCAATAGAGTTAAAATGAGTAATCTATTGATAAAATAAGGAAACAATGTCTTGTAAATATTTTATGAGGGCGTATTTTTATATAAGGTGTGAGAGACATGGTATTTTATTTTTTTAGTTTCCTATTCTCCTTTAAAACATTGACCATATCCTCTTAAACTACACATACATACAAAATTAGCATGTATTTTTAGCTTGTAGGTTATTATTTGCATGCATGAGTATTATGATTTCTTAGCATGAAGCCATTAAAATAAAAAAAAGTAAAAAAATTCTTTAAAATAACATCAAACTAAAAAAAACTAAAACATTAATGGAAATATTTAAAAAATAGAGAATGGGAAATTAAATCAAACCTTTCAAAAATTTATCCCCCAAATGCAAGTAGGTGACACTTTATAAATAGCACATTTACATATGCTTTATAATATATAATTATGCACAATTTTATGAAAATTTTAATACTAAAATAGAATATAAAAAATATAAATTCATAGCTACAAATAGAATGAAAAATCATGCAGTTCAAAAATAATCAAGTCAAAGTTCCTTACAAATCTCAAGATACAAGCCTATGAAGGTGCCTAACTGAAGGATCCCATACGCTTCATAGAAAAAAAAATCTAAAAAAACAAAGTTGCAAAAAATTATATGAGATCTATATCAAAATGATGGCATCACAACCATGATCCCAACAAAATTAATGGGACCTTCTATCCTTCTCAGATTAAAATATATGGCCTCTAGAGTGTCTACAAGTCAATAATGTAGCTAGGTCGCTTCCCAAATCAAAATATATGGCCTCCAAAATGACTGGAGATCAATAAGGTAACTATAAGGGGCCCTTATGGTCTAAGAACCTAAGGAAAAAGGTCACATAGGTGACTTATTAATAACACTATAGGGATCAATGAAATGACTAGTTGCATAATGTGACTAAGGGCTAGTAGACAGGGGGATAAAAGGTTGCAGACCTAAGAGAGGCATAAGAAGAGCCTTGAAATGTACCTTATGACTTCAAATGGATGTTATGAGAAAATTGTTTACTTTTCTATTCATAAAATTTGAATTTATGGAAATATGAAAAATAATAAATTATAAAATAGCTAAGTTAGGGTTTATAATCTACATAAAAAAATATAAATTTTACATAAGATCCCTCATTCCCTTGTCCTTCCTTCGAGTTTCCAAATTAAAAAATTAACCAAAGAAAACCATCCAAAAAGGAATCCATTTTTTCTAAAATGTTATATTTTTCTAATGTTTGTTAAAAAAATCATTCTAACTTTTATAAAACTCCAATTTAAATATAAATTTAAAAGGGTCTATTTAGACTAAACAAAAAATCTCATTGGGTTTTGTAGAAACCAAAAAAATTGGAGGATTAAATCTAGTTAATAATTAGGAGAATAATTTGGGAATGTTGTAAAAATATCATAAATTCACAACTTCAACCTTTGGAGAGTTAGGCTCTAGTACCATGTATAAAACCTTTGATTCCATGTAGGAAAGATAAAAGTATTGATAATACAAGAAACTCTCCTAATATTGATTTACTACATAAAATAAGATATATTTTCAAAATAGTAGACATTTGATAAATATTGTATTCATAAGAATTGTAAAGAATTAGGCATCATTATAATATAAAAAGAGATTAGGGATATATATAACAGAGATAAGTTAATTCTCCTCTTTCCATATTGTAAACATAATAGACACATGTAATTGACCCATTTAGAGGTAGAACACTAATACAAAATTTTAAAATATTATCCTTATCTTTTTCTTAAGCTTTGTAAAGTGTATCAAAGAAGATTTTGTATAAAAACTAACCTAAGTTAGCTTAATAATAGGTGCACAATCAATATTACACCAACAACTTTGTCAAGCTAGTTTAATTAGGAATATATAACTAGTGATATAATAATATAGATATGTTATAAATTTTGAAGTGATTTATGGTCCAAAATACTCATCTCAAAATTAAAAGATTAGACATACCATATGTAACATAGAAAACAAATTTAGTTGTTTTAATAATTAAAATTACATATATAACACATGTATATAGCTATAGAAAGATGCATTATGTAAGGATAAAATAATAGATAACAAAATACTTTTATATAAATTAAGGGTGTAAAATAAATAAGGGTCAAGTGATCTACCTTGATGCTACCTCATAAAGAGGTACAAATTATATGTCCCAACACAAACTAGATGTAGTTAACAAATTAACTATTATAAGAAATTTAATGTCACAAACAAGAAATTAATTACAATGACATGACATAACAATAATAATATAGGATCCTCTATATAAAACATATGACTAGACATGACATGTAACATGCATATGTACACACAATCACAAACATGCACATGCAAGTAATCGAACAATCATGGGATATAAAAGAGAACACACAATGTAACCATATACCAATCATATGAAGTAACACAATATATCCATGTAACACAAAATAAAATAAGTAAGATATATATAATAAACTACATAAATATCTATATAAACATTGAAAGTAGAAATGATAGTATTGTAAACACATTGTAAATTATTCCCCCAATATAAGCATGCCCCTAATGTGAGAATCTCTTTGGGTTTACATGTGGTGAAGTTGTAAATCATCTATAAATTCATGATCATATTTAGCTTGTATATCTTACAGCTATCTAAAATAATACCATAAAGAACACATGCACAATAATGAATAAACAAAGTTATATCATAGGTAAATCATCAAGGATATGTAACAATGTTTCACTACATGACCACAAAGATAACGAGAGATAATGTTTTGATTATGTATGTTTCCATATTTATACATATTTATGGTTTTCAAAATAATTATTCCTTCCATGTGGGTGTTTTATTTATTTTACACCTAAGAGATAAAAAATAACGAAATTAATGCATTAGTTCAGATTATTGAAAATATGACAATAAACATAATAATCTAAATTGAAAGGGGCTAGTTGATATTATAATTAATTGATTTTTAAATGATAAGGAAAGAGAGGGATTATGTAATTAGTTATTTATGTTTGCCTATTACTCACAAAAATATGTCACAGAATATGTAAATTCTTTGTATTTTATTTTTTCAACTGCTCAAATTAGAAACAACTAGTGAAAACTTGCCTAAACACTGGTAACAAAGTTATATGCATGTGATAGTAGACATTGTTAGAGTTTATTAGAAGTGTCCCTACACACAATGGGGGTATGGAAATAAATATAATAAACTAAAATGAAAAGGCTATTTTATATTTAAATTACTATATTTATAAGGGACAAGATAGTATATGTATGATGTAATTATCTATTTATGTGTACCTATTGCTCACAAAATATGTTACAAAAATATGGAAATACACTATATATGATTTATCAACTATTCAAATCAGAAATAATAGGTGAAAACCTACACAGATGCTACTAATAAATCTATATTCCTAAAGTAGCTAGCATTATTAGGGATTACCATAAATATCGCTACACATAATGAGGGTATAAAACTTCTTGGATCCATGTGCTTATGCCTATAATGTATTTATGTGTTCACTTCTCAAATATTTCACTGAAATACCCATTTTTGTCTCTTTCATGAAAACACTAATTGTTCTTGATTGACAAAAATATTCCCTAGAAAATAATTTAGTATTTTGGGTTGGAAAATCCCAACCACTTCCTTCTAAATCTTGAGTGTTTCATACATTCCAATATTCATATGAGTAAACAAACTAAAAATACTCTCATAATTATATTTATGTTTAAAATCATGATTAATCTAAAATTAAAAGTTATTTTTTTATCTTTAATACTTGGCACCATGAAAATTTGACTTTGCATACTCAAATTTATATTGTGTACATTTATAGAGATGTTCCTTGATATTTTGATATGTTATCATTCATTTTTATAATGTTTCAAAATAGAGCTAAGGTAATTTACCTATGTTGTTGTGATTTGTATTTATAGATGACACTTCATTAATTTATCACTATGATCAACCCCTGAAACATGTATAGGCCAACCTAATGGATACTTACCAATTTTAAAATTAACTATTGATGGCTCCTAGACACTACTTGAAGATTTAGACACATATGGTAGCCAACACTATCTGGGTTTACCTAAATTGTCCTAGAATTGAAAAGGGGATCTAAAATATCGATAATATTTGTCTAGGATTATGAAGGTATTAGTATAGACTAAATTTATTCTAAATAAATATATCTAGTGAATAGATGTGGTTAAGATAATACATGGTTAGTCACATAAAGGGAAAGTGTGCTCAAGATTCAAATATATGAACATTTTTCAAGTGTGTCAAATTACATCAAAATTGATGTTTTTGAAGTGCCAAATAAAAAATTTAGTTGTCTACATATGCCTTGCTTTTAATCTAGTAAAAAAAATGATAAATTAATAGGATAAATTAAATAACTTTGGTACCTATGCCAATTGTGTTTGGTTTGATAGGTACAACCATAATGGATCAATTGATTTGTGTTAAATATTCAATAAACATGTACAAATCAATGTTGTCTCACAATAATAAATATTAAATTATTTGAATCATTGGAAAATATTAAAATTGAAAATCTAAAGAATGACTACCCCTAATGGTTTGCAAACCAAACTATCACTTACTGAACTTGATTTGAGAATATCATGGGGTGAACATGCCCTAAGGAGATGAAATTCTTGAAATCATGAGTTGAGGATTGTAAATTC
>JARHVA010003435.1:1210000-1222500 GCA_037957365.1 Torreya grandis
TTGGGTGAAGCTGGTAGAGTTAACCACTTGCTCTAAAATTGATCAAGGATCAATACTCAATTAGAGAATCCACAATTAATGTGGCCAATGAGGTGGTCTTCATATCCACCAATAAATTTATAAAAATGAAACATTTCCCCACTTTTATTATATTAAATGATATTATCTAAACTATGGTTTACATGCTAAATGTTATTACCTAATCGATGAAAATCAAACTCATACAACATTACATAAAACAACATATTTTTTATATAAATCCCATTTCCTGTATAACATCCCATACACATAATCAAAAGCATGCAAAAATTTATAAAATTATATATTTTCATCTAAAATTGATTTGTTCAAAAATTAATTTTGAAAGAATTTTCATCTCACATTCATGATGTAACCTATTTAGTAACTAAAATTACATAGATTTTTTTCAAAATTCAAAAAATTAATTATTTAAAATATGATTGATGTCAATAAAATTATTGTGAGAAATATATTTTTCTCATAAATTAATAATAACTCTGAACCAAAACAACCATAATTTATCTTTCCATAAAATTCAATAATTTAATTATTTAAAGTATCGTTGATGTTGGTAACATTATTTGTGAGAAATAAATTTTTCTCACATATTAATAGTAACCCAGAATCTAAACAATCATAATTTGACTTTTGGCACCTTGGAATCACTCTTAAATGGAAATTTTTACATATGAATTAAAAATAGAGAACACAAATATATAATAGACCCAAGATGCGTTAAACATAAATTAAAGTTATTTTCTCTATAAACAATATTGTTTTCATACATCACACATACAAAATCTAAGTTACCAACTTCAAAATGTGATCATTGATTATAAGAACCAATTTGGTAAGTGTGAACTTTAACATTATTATCTAGTTGAAATGAGAAGCTGCCTTAGCCAAATGATTAATCCAACTACATTGGGGATATCAAGAACTTGTAATTGTACAATATGTTTAAGGTTAAAAAGACTTTACCTAAATCACAATCATGGTAGGGATTGTATAAAAATGTGGTAAAATATATTTTCCAAGGATAAAAACATGTCAAATTAAATGCACAAGAGATGCACAATTCATAATACCATTCACATTTTAGTATATATATATATATATATATATATATATATATATATATATATATATATATATATATATATATATATATATGCTCCTCAACATTTTATATAAGAACCCACTTCAAGTGCTTACTAAACACAAATTTATTAAATCAGGTAAATAATTCAAGACATTGAAAATCAAAATGTTATCATATTCAAACCCTCACCATGAATTGTAAGAATATTAATCTTTGGTGTCCTTTCACTAGAAATGGAACTTACCATTAAAATTTCTAACAGTTTCATTCCCATAAATGTAAGTTAAAAGCAAAATTCATCATGCCTTATGTTTTTACTTTTTGGAATGAATTCCTAGTTATGACTGAACCCATTCACAATAGAAAATTAAAATATCACTACAAATTCTTTTCCATGCTTAAACACATAAATTAATAGCCTTAGTAGCCATATTTTGGCATATAGTTATAATCAAGATACAACCTATACAAATCATAATACCATACCACACTTCAATAAAATTTAAGATCTAGGGCAATTAATAGAAATAAAATTAAGGACATTTTTGTAAAATATGATGGAGTCCTATATTGATCTACACATCATAGATATGTGATTCAACAAACCTAGACACTCAAAAGTTTTTTTTTTATATTTATATAATTTTTTTATGTTAATTATCATTGGTTATTATAACATACCTATTATATTTTGTTATTGTTACATTTTATTTTATGAATTACCTTCATAGCTAAGTTTTTCTCATTCATGAAAATATAGATATAATGCTTGCATCCAAACTTTGTGACATAAGTTGTAGTTAATATCTTTAAAGTGTCAATATCATTATTAAATTTTCCACCTCTAATTTGTTTCTTCCATCTTGTAATGTATATATTTTCCTTTTCCTTATACTTAATCTTGTTTGATGTTATAAAATCCACTTGTAATTGGTTTGAACTATTGTTTTTCAAATTTTTCATATGGCTTTGTTATGCATATTTAGCTTCCTATTAGAGCTATGAATGACTTAAGACAAAAGTCAATGTTTAGTGATCTTTTAGTTTTGAACATATGGTTATAACCCTATGTTTTATTCCATTCTAAGCCATTGTACATATGACTTGAAATTGAGTTGAACCATTGTTTTTAAAATGTCTCATATGGTTTTGATATGAGTATTGATTTTTACACTAGAACTTTGAATGAGTAAAAAAAAAAGTCAATTTTCTGATGGTCTTTTACTTCAAACATTTCTTGGGTTTTTTCATTCTATTATAACAAGAAGTTAATTTGATAGAGGGTGTGCATTGAAACTATGACCTATTCCAAATCAAGTTAACTCATACTTTAATCTATCTATTTTAATCAATATAATCCCTATAAAATGTTATCAATCTAATGAAACAAAATACTTCTATTGTGCACATATCATTTGAATATTTGTTAAAAACATAAATAGTTTCCTACAAAGCACTTGTATTTTCAACAATTAGATAATTACAAAATATTTTTATTTTTATATCATTTTTTACACTTGTATATCTTTTTTATATGTTTTAATTGTGATTTGAAAATAAAATATAAAGTATAGAAACATTTTGATGAACCCATAATTTATTTTGAAACTTATTGCTTGTTTGTTTTATTTTTTTCCTAGAAAAAATATTTTGAATATTATTTTCTATTTATTTTTATATTTGATTCTTGCTTGTTTATAGAATGTATTTTCAAAATTGTAACTACTTAGCGATTATCAATATGGGCTAAGTGGTGACTTGTTTTACTGACACTTTGATATAATTTTAGTGACACTTGGAAAAAGAATTTGATAATAATGTAAGAATATGAATTATGAAACTCTAATTGTAGTTTCTAAATCTATAATTTTTTTCCAATATCCAGATGAGAAAAGTGTGTGAAATTGATGTATTTATAAAAATGGCATGGTACCTTTTTGTGAAAACATAAGGAGACTGCATGTGTATGGACACACTTTTTTGAGAAAATAAATGATTTTTTGAATGAAATTTTATATATCGATAGAGGAAATGTATAAGATTGTTGAGGATATTTTTTATTAATTTTTTAATATATATATATGTATTTAAAATAATTTTACAAGTTAAGACAACTAGAGAATTAAAACTACAAGTGTACAAACATAATTTTTTGACCTTAACTTCATGAAAATCATTATTTTAAAGCATAGCCGAGATGTGTATATTATTGAGATAAAAGTTTTATAAGATTTCAATTAATGGTCAAAAAGTTATAAAGGTATTTGTAATGATATGTATATATACCATAATGAGGTATGTTGTTTATAAATTAATTAATAATTAAAAATAAGAGTTTAACATTAAAAAAATTATATATTCAAAAACTACATTTTTCTTCTTCAAACCCATATCTTTTTAAATAATGAAATTTGCATGATCAGACATGTTAGAAAAGATTAAAAATAGACATAAATTTCCTAAAAGTCATGCAGGTTGTCCATGATAGGTTTTAGGCTAGGTTTAGACCTCCCTAAACTTAAACCCAAACCAGTTTTGGAGGGAAAGTGTAAAATCAAAAACAAAGACTTATTGAAAGAGCATATGCCCTTTAAAACACATTTTTAGGAGGGAATGTAAATATTTCATTTTTTTGAAGCAAAGGGTGTATGCCCTTTGTATTACAAATGGCGTATTACCTTTATCAAGTTTTCTATGTTGTTTGTGTGTAATATATTTTGTTTGCGTTATATATATGTATATGTATATATACACATACATATATGTATATGTTTATATATATATACATACATATATATATATATATGTATATGTATATGTAGATATATATATGTATATATATATATACATATATATATGTATATATACATATATATATATATACATATACACATATACATACATACATACATACATACATACATACATACATACATACATACATACATACATACATACATACATACATACATACATACATACATATATATATATATATATATATATATATATATATATATATAGATACACACACACATATTTAGTAAAATAAATTTAAAGTATAATAATATAAAATGTAATATAAATTAAATTTAAACTTATTAAAATAAATGTAATAAGTTTATATTTATTATATTTTAATTTTTATATTCTTGTACTTTAAATTTATTTTACTAAATATAAAAAAATTAGGGTCACTCTACAACTTTTGAAATTGATTATAGAGCTATAGGAGTTACCAATTAGAAGATAGATTTTCTAATTTTATTTTGGTCAATATTTAGTTTTCATAATTTCAATATTATAAAATAATTAAAATATTTGATTTATTTATCTCTAATCTCAAGTATGGATGTCACTGGTTGAGATCAAGATATAAATGTCACTTTTTTCTTTTTACTTTTGACTATATGGATTTTGGGGCATCTATCATCTATTAAAGCAAATTCAAAAGAAGAGATGGGTTGTGGGCTCAACTTCGTGGTCACTTTTTGACCCCAAATTTATATCTAATTTATCTATACCCCAATCCTAAGAATCCCAATCTCAGAGTCGATAATCCTAATCTATATCTATATAGATAGAATGATCGAAGACTAGTTGAGAATCCCAATCCCAACCCCATAGTTGAGTTCTTATTATCTCTAGAGATGTTATTGAGACTGTGTCCATAGTATACTGGATCACTAGATAGATAGATAGGTGGTCATTAATTCAATAGAGTGTGTTTCCAAACCTAGTCTATACCCAACTTGATCTATGAAGGGAAAAAAGGGTATATGCCTTAATTTAGTATATCGAGGAGGGACTACTTAGAGCTAGGATAGGTCCTAGTGGAATATAAAGGCCAAACTAGGGTGTAGATGTAGGATAATGGAGGATAAACGGGGTGGATTAAAATGGCACTTTAAAAAGAAAAAAGAACAATAGTTGAACTTGGAGACAATTTTAAAGACACTTGGATTTTTTTTATAATAACGTAAGAATATGAATTATAACATTATTTTTTTTATCAATACTCAAGATTGAAGGGTCCTTATCCCAATGGATTTTGACCAGAGACACAATTGAGGGCCTAGATCCCTAAGAGAATACCAATGAATGACCACAATGAGCTTGAGAATACCATCAATGACCACAACCTAGCCCAAGATTACCAATGATTGGCCATAATTGGCCCTAGAATATGAATTATCAGCCACTAATAGCCCAAAATACCAATGGTCAACCACAACTGGCCCAAGATTACTTAATGATTGACCACATCTAACCTCTGATACCAAACTAAGATTTTAACTTGGATGGTGCTTGGAACAAGTAATAAAAGTTACCAACTCACCCACACTCATTAGTAAATTATAACATTATTAATGTAGTTTCTAAATATATACTTTTTTTTAATACCCAAATGACAAAAGTGTTTGAAATTTATACATTTATGACAATAGCTTGGCATTCTTTTGTGAAAAGATCAAGAAACTACATGTATACAGACACTTTTTTTGAGTAAACAAATGAATTATTGTATGAAATTTCATATATGAATAGGTGAAATATCAAAGATTGGTTAAAATATTTAATTTTTTTTATTAATATATGCATATATATTTTAAATAGTTTTACAAGTCAATACAACTATAAAATTGGAACCACAAGTGTACAAACACAAATATTTGATCTTAACATTATGAAAATATTTTTTTAAAGAATAGCCAAGGATGTGTATATTGGTCATATATAATATTTATAGACTTTAGATAATGGTCAAAAAGTTATAAAGGCATTTGTAACTATATATATATATATATATATATATATATATATATATATATATATATATATATATAATGGGGTATGTTGTGTAGAAATTAAGTTATAATTAAAAATAATAGTTTAACATTAAAAAATATTATATATTTAAAAATTGTGCTTTCTCCTCTACAAAACCACACACACACACACACATATTTAAAAATAATGAAATATGCCTAATCAGATGTGTTGAAAAATATGGAAAAGACTCATAAATTTCATAAAAATTATTTGGGCTACTCCATGATAGGTTTTAGGCTAGGTTCAGACCCCCAAGCCTAAGCTTGAACTAGTTTTGGAGGGAAAGTGAAAAATTCAAAATAAATACTTATTGAAATGGTGTATGCCCTTTTAAAATCATGTTTTAGAGGGAAATATAAACATTTAAAAAATTTGGAAGGAAAGGGTGTATGCTATTTGGGAAAGGGCATAAACCCTATGTAGTATAAAGGCATATACCCTTTAACAAAAGGGTGTATGCCCTTTGAAATGCATTTTTTGGAGGGAATATAAATATTTAAAAATTTGAAGCAATGAAAGAGCATATGTCCTTTGGTTTTATATGTTGTTTATGTGTGATATAGTTTGTGTGTGTTGTATGTATTTAGTAAAATAAATATAAAGTATAAGAATATAAAATTTAATATAAATTAAAAATATTTTATATTATTATAATTTAAATTTATTTTACTAAATATAAATAGTTAGGGACACTCTACATCTTCTAAAATTGATTCCAGAGCTGTAGGAGTTACCATTGGGAATAAAGTTTTTCAAAATTTACTTTGGTCAATACTTAGTTTTTATAATTTCAAGATTGGAAGATAGAATGAGAAATGAAGTTTCAAATCATGTTATATATGTAATATATCTATACCATTGAGTATGCCCCACCTACTTTACCTAATTGAGTATGCCCTACCTACTTTACCTACTTGAGTATGCCCTACCTAATTAAATTTATGAGCCATATCTTGATCTTAAGTATGCCTTACCTAATTACCTAAGCCATATCTTTATTTTGACTATGCCCTACCTACCTTCTTGTACTTGAATATGCCTTACCTACTTTACCTACTTGAGCATGCCCTACTTACCTATCCTTCTTTCCCTACCTGCTTGAGTATGCCCTACTTGAGTTATTTACTTGAATATGTCCTACTTAATTGAGTGTGTATTACCTAATTGAATACCCAAGCCAAATCTTAATCTTGAATACCTATATCTAATCCTAACCATATCATTCTTACCCAAGCCATATCTTGAAAGGAGATTGGTCATTATCATGCTTGAAAATAAGTAGAGGGGGCATTATAAGATCAAGGGATAAAGGAGAGGGTGTATTATTAAGGGATGATTGAAAAGGAGAGGGGGCATTACCACCTATATAGAGAAAGGAGAAGGGGCATTGACTGAGCCTTATCTTGAAAGGAGAGGTAGAATTATCACCTATATAGAGAAAGGAGTGACAGGGGATGATTGGGTAAAAATATTGAAGGTGGATTAAGGTGAAATTATTAAATAATTTGTGGTATTTTTAATCAATGGGTCTATTGATATGGAAAAATGACTGCTCTATATCATACATGTAGTACTGATATGGTCACTCACACATGACATATACTACATACCTAATACTACATGTATGTATGTGGCCACTCATACATAACATCTAATTTTAGTCATGATATGATAAATTATATCAAACATAAATTAGGTAATCACCCCAATACACTCCATTTAGAATATAAATAATTGAAACACCATTTACAATTCATCCTAAAAGGATAATATTTACTCTTGAAACAAATGTCAAATAGATGGGTCAATCCATGCATTATTCAATTCCAATCTCACACATTATTCCAAACTCGCATAAAATAAAGTCATCTTATACCATTACAAACTCACATAAGACATTAACACTACCAAAACAACTAACACTACTATTTGGGGTGGAGGGGAGTGATTTCAAACCCATTTTTATTAGGCTCATATTCAAATCAGTCATATCACGATCTACCTCTCCCAAAAACATATGTAGAGAGGAGGGTCAAGTTCATAAATAATCATTAATCAACATTATTCATTAGTGTAATCACTCACTCATCATTCATCATCATCTTTTATTCATTTCTCATGGACCCTCATCATCCCTCATGATCCCTAATGACATTACCATTGGTCCTCACATCAATTTTCATCCCTAATTACTCCCTCTTAGACCCTCGTCATCCCTAATCATATATATTCAATCCCTCATCATCCCCCATCATACCTTACAATATTTAATCACTCCTTTAATGGACCTAATTATACCTAAACACACCCTTATCATTCCCTATCATCCCTAATCATTCTTAATCACTCCTTCAATGGACCTCACTATACCTAATCACATCCTCATTGACCCTCAAAATCCTTTATCACTCCCTCATCATCCCTCATTTCCACTCATCATCCTTAATAACTCCCTAATAAACCCACATCATCCTTCATCATCCCTAATCACTCCCTCATCAGCCTTCATCATCCTTTATAATCACTAGGCACTCCTTCATTATCACTTATTATCCTTCATCATACCTAATCACTCTCTCATCATCCCTCATCATCCATAATCACTCCCTCATTATTCCTCATCATTCTCAATCAATCCATAATAAACCCTCATAATCCTTAACTATCCCTATTCACTCCCTTATTTTCCATCATCATCTTTCACTATCCCTAATTATAACAAATCATTCCCTCATGAGCCCTTATTGTCCTTAATCACACTCTCATTGACTCTCATCATACCTAATCATTATTACATCATCCCTCATCAACATTCATAATATATAATTAGTATTTTATTGAACCTCATCATCCCTCATCATCCTAATCACACTCTCATCATCCCTTATCATATCTATTCACATCTTCATCATCAATCATTGTTTTCCATCATCCCTCATCATACATAATTATCCCTAGTAATTTTCTCATCATATTTCATCATATATAATCATCCATAATCACTCCCTCATTAGCCTTTATCATCCCTAATTACTTCCTCATCAACCCTCATCATTTCTCATCATCCCTAGTCACTCCATCATCATTCACTTTTCCTCATCATACCTAATCAATCCCTAATTATCATTCATCATCATTAATCATACCTAATCACTCCCTCTTCATCCTTTCTTATACCTCATCATCCCTAATCATTCCCTCATTGGTCCTCATCATCCCTATCCACATTTTCATATGGAAGCATATGTTATAATCTAGTAGTTTGTGGATATTTATTTTTTATTGAATGGTATAATTTAAAGATAAATATTGAATGGTGTTTCAATTCTTTCTATTCTAGTTGGAGTTTACTAGGGTGATTATTCTAATTCATGTCTAGTAGATTACATAGGCCCATGATGGATTACTCTAGGGAGATTGCATATGATTTCCATGGTGGAAATAAGATAATATCAAGTCAATATTGTTATTTAAGAAATAAATATTAGAGTGATAACTATGGAGTGAGTTACTTGTATCTATATATCTCCCACCTCCTTACTAGTGAAAGAAGATATAGGGGTCTAAACTAACATTAGGGAGTAAAAGTGACCTAGATGTTGAGGTGTGTAATGGGTACCATGCTTAGATGTTGGGCTTCATTATATAGACTACACTTTTTTCCTATGATAGATATACCTTAATCTAGAAGTAAAGTAAAGCTATATATAAATATAGATTAGGATTCTCAACTCTGGGAGTGAGATTATTAGATGCCAAAATCATAATCTATATACGTAAGTAATACAATTTAATCCCACCCTTTACTCATTTTCTTACCTATTTAGTTTGGCCTATCACTCTAGATACATGCTCTCTCCTCAGTGTAGGAATGGATTTCCATACAGATCTCTGAATCCTAATAGACAATCAAATAATATCTATTAGCGATGCTAATATATCTGATTGGGGTATGGGATTCAATCCTTTAATGGCCAAGATATTATATACATTTATGTTCTTGATCATGATTAATGCCTGGATCAATGATATAACCACATTGATGCATAGTAAAATGGTTGGTTAGTATGACTATAACATTAATTTCTAATTGAATTAAAAATTCATTTTACATGTATTTATTCCTTAGTCACATAATTTCAATCATAGTATGAGAAACTCTAATTTTGTGTTTATTATGGGCCATGTACACCAACCTAACCTTGGAGGGGAACCCTAGGTGGAACAAACCTTGGATCACCCAACTAATTTTGAATATAATAATAACACCCAATATGTTCAATAATGATAGAGATTTTGGTCAATGATAGTGATAATGGGGATCATGATCATGATAGAGATTCTGGTAGAGAGATAGGATCTTGATAAAGATTCTATCTAGTGATAGTGGGAATCAAGAATATATCAATTTATAATCTATAATTATAAACTTTATTTGACATCATATTTGAGTCTTATTTAAGTGAGAAAAATTGAAATTGGAATAGAATCCTGTCAAACACAAATAGGAAGCCATTTCATCCACCATCAATGACTATGAGGGATTATGAGAGTTGACAAGGTAGTGATAAGGGACAATGAGGGACAATGAGGGATGATGATGGAGTGATTAGGGAGGATGAAAAATGATGAGGGTTGATGAGGGAGTGATTAAGGAAAATGAGGTAAATTGAAGGAGTGATTTGGGATAAATATGTACAAGGAGGGAGTGGTTAAGGATAATGAGGGATGATGATAGAGTGACTAAGGATGATGAGGGATGATTAGGGACTGATTATGGATGATGAGGGATAATGACGGCTGATGAAGGAGTGATAAGGGATGATGAAGGAGTAACTAGGGATGATGAGAAATGATGAAGGTTGATGAGGGAGTGATTAGGGACAATGAGGGATAAGAAGGGAATGATTAGGGCTGATGACAAATGATGATGAAGTAACTAAGGATGATGAGGGAATGATTAGGGATGATGGGGGATGATGAGGGGTGATGATTAGGGATGATGAGAGTTAATGGAGGTATCATTAAGGATAATTAAGTCCATTGAGGTAGTTATTAAGGATGATTAGGAATGATTAGAGAGTGATTAAAGATGATGGAGTGACTAGGGATGATGAGGTTGATGAGGGAGTGATTAGGTATGATGAGGGATTATGAGTGAGTGATTAGGGATGATGAGGGATAATTAGGGTTGATGAGAGGGGGATGAGGGATGGTGTGATGAAAGATGATTTATGTGCTCAACCCCCTCTATCCATATGATTTGGGGAGAGAGAGATGAGATGAGTTATTTTGATATGAGCCTAAAAAAATAGTGTTCAAAATCAATCCCCTTAACCCTAAGTAGTAGTGGTATTAGTATTGGTAGTTTCTCATGTGAATTAAATATGATATAATATGACTTTAATTTATGTGAGTTTGGATTAAAACTATCATGTCATACATACATGAGATTAGAATTGAAGCATACATGGATTGACCCATATATCTAAAATTTATTTTAGAGTGGAAAATATATTTTAGGATGAATATTAAATGGTGTTTTGATTCATTCTATTCTAAATAGAGTGTAATATCATGATTAATTACAATCATGTCTGATATGAGTGATTGTATTACAACTATACATAAATGTCATGTATGAGTGAATACATACATACATGTAGTAATAGGTATGTGGTAGATATCATGTATGTGTGCCCATATCATGACTAAAAGTATTTTTTAGTCCATATGATATAGGCCAGTCATTTATGTAAATTGATAGACCCATTGATAGAAAATGCCAAAAATTATTTAGGAACTCGACCCAAATTTTTCTTCAAGCCTTTTTATTGATCATCCCTAGTCATTCCTTTCTTTATAAAAGAGATAATTCCCCTTATACATTCAAGTTATGGCTCGATCAATTCCACATCTCCTTTCTCTATATAGGTGATAATTCCTCCTCTCTTGATTTTCAAGCATATTTTGATAATTCCCCCTCTCTTTTATCCCTTGATCTAATAATTACCTCTCTATTAATTTTCAATCATGATATTACCCCCTCTAATTTCATAATATGGATTGGGTATTGAATTGGGTATCAGGTTTTCAATATATGGCTTAGGTATTCAATCAGGTATTAGGGATTCAATATGTCTTGGGTAAGATAAATATGGTTAGGATTAGATATGGCTATTCAGGATTAAGATATGGATTGGGTATTCAATCAGGTAGGGCATACTCAAGTAGGTAGGGAAATAAGGATAGATAGGTATGGAATATTCAAGTAGGTTTAAATTAGGTAGGGCATAATCAAGTACAATAAGGTAGGTAGTGCATAGTCAAGATCAAGATATGGCTTAAGTATTTTGTTAGGGCATATTCAAGATCAAGATATAGTTGGGGTACTTAATTAGGTAGGGCATACAAAAGTAGCTAAATTATGTATGGAATACTTAATGGTATCGATATATTAAATATGTAACATGATTGAAACTTTGTTTATAATTCTATCTATCTGGAAGAAAGCTTCTCTTACTATCTATAAAAGCTAAGTAGG
>JARHVA010003435.1:1827500-1989121 GCA_037957365.1 Torreya grandis
GGAGGAAGGAGACCTAGAGGATAGGTTACACTGGCAGAAGAGATTAAGAACTTGACAACTAGGCTACAAGACCTAGAGATGGCTTAAAGAAGAGGCACTGACATGGGTGAAGTCAGTGATGGAGAAGAGGAGCCACCAGAAGATGAATTGGTGATGGAAGAAGAAACAACTGAAGAGAGGTTGATCAAAGCCATTATGAAGGTGAACACAAAGCCAAAAGTGGAGGTTCCAATGTATGAAGGTAATTTGAATGTGGAAGAATTAATTGATTGGATTAATGCATTAGACAAATACTTTGAGTATGAAGGAATTAAAGAAGATGATAAGAAAGTCAAGTATGCCATGACAAGGCTAAAGAAACATGCATCCCTATGGTGGGATGGAGTGCAAGAAGAAAGAAGAAGGAAAGGGAAGCTAAAGATCAGAAGCTGGGACATAATGGTATAAAAAATGAAATTTAAGTTTATGCCTAAAGATTATCAAGCAAATCTTTTTAAGACATTACAAAATTTGAAGCAAAAGGAGATGTCTATAAAAGAGTACACTAAAGAGTTTTACAGGTTGACTATAAGATCAAGTCATATTGAGGATGACATAGAGAAGGTAGCTAGTTATACCAATGGTTTGAAATTTTCCATTCAAGATGAGATTAGTCTTTTCATTCCTAAGACAGTTGAGGAGGCATATCAATTTGCCTTGAAAGCTGAAGAGAAGATTGCAAGGAAACAAACATCCTTCTCAAGAGGAAGGGGCAGATCCATCAGAGGTAGAGGATTTCAAGGAGGTAGAAGATAGCTGCAAACATCTCAAGAAGAGGCTAATAGCTCACAAAGTTCAAGAGGTAGCTATACACCAAGAGGAAGAAGGCCATACCAAGGATATCGAAGAGGAAGAGGAAGATTCATGGGCAAATGCTTTAAGTGCAACAAGTATGCAGGACACAGGGCATATGAGTGTCTAGAGAACCCTTCTACTAGCCATGAGAGGGGTGTACATGTGACTCAAGGTGAAGAACAAAATGAAGAAGTTGTAGCAGCTTATGAAGATACCCCAGAAGAAGGTGAGTCTCTTTTGATGAAAATAATCTTGTTAAAGCCAAATAAAGAAGTTGTAGAACCACCTCAAAGGAAAAATTTATTTAGAAGGAGGTACTGACATGCTGTAGAAATGCTGTAAGGTCATCATAGACAATGAAAGTACTGACAATCTTGGGTCAATTGAGATGGTGGAGAAACTAGGCTTGAAGAAGGAGGTACATCCTACACCTTATCAAGTCTCTTGGCTACAAAAAGGACACAAACTCCTGGTAAGTGAACATGCAAAGTAGATATTCAGATAGGAACATATAAGGACCAGATTTTATGTGATGTCATGCCCATGGATGTATGTCATATCTTGCTTGGAAGGCCTTGGCAATTTGACAGGAAGGCCATACATGATGGAAGGCTGAATACATATATGTTTGAAAAGGATGGGATCAAGCATACACTCACACCATTGAAGGAAGAGGTTACTGCTGTTGTTGGACATAATTCTAAAGTATTGATAATCAGTGGTAAAGGGTTTCTACATCAAATGAAGAAAGAAGAGGTAAACTTTGCTGTAATTGGTAAGCCAAGGAGTGTAGTCACTAGTACGAAGTTGATTGATTTGCCATTAGAGATTCAAGATATGTTGAATGAGTACATTGACATTGTGGTAGATGATTTACCTAATGAGTTACCACCACTTAGAAGCATTAGCCATCACATAGACTTGATTCCAGGAGCAAATCTTCCAAACAAGGCTACCTACAGGTTGACACCAAAGGAAAATGAAGAGATCAAGCACCAAGTTCAAGAATTGTTAGACAAAGGATTGGTAAGAGAAAGTTTAAGTCCTTGTGCTATCCCCACAGTGTTGATTCCTAAGAAGGATGGGAGTTAGAGAATGTGTACAGACTCCAGAGCAATCAACAAGATTACTATCAGGTATAGATTTCCATTGCCTAGAATTGATGATCTACTTGTTTGTTTAAGTGGAGATACATATTTCTCTAAGATAGACTTGAAAAGTGGTTACCATCAGATTAGGATAAGAGAAGGGGATGAATGGCAAACAACCTTCAAGACTAATGATGGACTCTATGAGTGGTTAGTTATGCCATTTGGACTAACCAATGCACCAAGCACCTTCATGAGGTTGATGAATGAAGTGCTGAAGGAGTTCACTGGTAAGTTTGTGATAGTGTATTTGGATGATATTTTGGTGTTTATTCAAAATAAGGAAGATCATTTGAAACATTTGCGGATGGTATTGAGTAAGCTACATGAGGAGAAATTGCTAATCAATGTCAAAAAGTATAGTTTTCTAAAAACAGAGTTGATATATTTGGGGTTTGTGATTTCAAAAGAAGGATTGAAGATGGATAAGGAGAAGATTAAGGCTATACTTGAGTGGCCTACACCTAGGAGCACATATGAGGTAAGAAGCTTTCACGGTTTGTCTAGCTTCTATAGGAAATTCATAAGAAATTTTAGTGGGATTGTTGCTCCAATGATAGAGACAATCAAAGGTGATAAAAGAAGTTTTTGTTGGACTAAGGCTGCTAATAAAAGTTTCAAATTATTGAAGAAGAAGGTAATTGAAGAGCCGATTCTAACCTTGCCTAATTTCAACAAGCTTTTTCAAGTAGAATGTGATGCTAGTGGAACTGCAATAGGTGCTGTTTTAAGTCAAGATGGGAAGCCTATAGCATACTTTAGTGAGAAGTTAAGTGATGCTAAGAAGAAATATTTAGATTATGATCAATAATTCTATGCTCTTGTACAAGCTTTGAAGAAATGGAGGCATTATCTTTTGCCTAAAGAATTTGTTTTATTCACTGACAATTATGCTTTACAGTTCATTAGCAATCAGAATAAGTTGAATCAAAAGCATGTTAAATGGATTGAATTTTTACAAAGTTTCACATTCAATATTAAGCACAAGGAAGGACAATCTAACAAGGTTGCAGATGCCTTAAGTAGGAGAAATCTGATCATGCAGGAGTCTCAAGTAAGTATTTTGGGATTTGAAGATTTGAAGGAGCTATATAAGGAAGATCCAGACTTCAAGGAACCATATGAAGCTTGCATGAATCCAGTGGGGGTTGATAGAAGTCCTTGCATAGATTTCATGGTCCAAGAGGGTCTGCTATTCAAAGGCAGCCAACTTTGCATTCCCAAGAGTTCCATGAGAGAGAATTTGTTGAAGGAAAAACATAGTGGCAGTTTGTTAGGACACTTTGGGCAGAATAAGACATTAGCACAATTGAGTGCTCATTACTATTGGCTAGGTATGAGTACTAATGTTAAGAATTTTTTTGAAATGTGTAAAATATGCCAATATGCCAAGGGAAGTAGTCAAAACATAGGTTTGTACCAGCCACTACCCATTCCAAATAGGCCTTGGGATTCAATAAGTATGGATTTTGTACTTGGTTTGCCAAGAACTCAAAAAGGCCATGATTCCATATTTGTTGTGGTAGATAGGTTTTCAAAGATGGCTCATTTTATTCCATGTTCCAAAATAAGTGATGTTACTCACATAGCTAATCTATTCTTTCAAGATGTTGTTAGATTGCATGGATTGCCTAGAAGCATTGTTTCTGACAGGGAAACCAAATTTGTTGGACATTTTTGGAGAACTTTATGGAAGAAATTGGGTACACAATTGAGTTTCAGTTCAGCCTACCACCCCCAAACTGATGGTCAAATAGAGGTTGTTAATAGGAGCTTGGGCAACATCTTGAGAAGCTTGGTAAGTATGCATCCAAAACAATGGGATATTACACTTACACAAGCTAAATTTGCCTATAATGATTCTCCTAACAGAAGTACAGGATTGAGCCCATTTCAAATCATGTATGGAATGCATCCAAGAGGCGTGTATGAGTTAATAAATCTAAGTAGCATGGAGACAAGGAGTGCTGATGCAGAAGAATTTGCCAATGCCATGCAAAATTTGCATGAACAAGTAAAGAAGAAGCTTGAAGAAAACACCATCAAGTACAAGCTAAGGGTAGATCAAAAGAAAAGAGAGGTTAGTTTTAGTATTGGAGACTTTGTTCTTGCTCATCTCAGAAAAGAGAGGTTCCCAAAAAGGGAATACAACAAGCTGAAGGTAAAGAAAATAGGACCATGCAAGGTAATAAGAAAGTTTTCAAATAATGCATATGAAATAGAATTGCCAAAGGAATTGGAATTTCTCCAATCTTTAATGTTGTAGATCTATATCCATATAAAGATGAAGGACAATCAACCAAAGAAACTGAAATAGAGGTAGAAGAAGTTATCCAATGGGAGCAACAACTACCAAAGGAAGTGCCAAAAGAGATTGAAAGCATTTTAGACAAGAAAGTGGTTAAGAAGACAAGGGATAAATAATATTTCCAGTATCTAATTAAGTGGAAGAATCTACCAGCTAAAGATGCAACATGGTTGACTGCCAATGACATCCTTAAGCTAGGCACAAGTATAGAAAAAGTGATGCAGGAAAACAACAAATGAAGAATACTTCTTTTACTCCTTGGAAGAATGATGCAGGAGCATAAATATGTTTGAAATTTATTTAACATTTTAGTTTCCCGCTATTTCCTTATTTTTCAAAGTTTTCAAATTTGTCTATTTTCAAATAAAACAAAAACCAATATCTTGAACTAGGCAGATTTTAAGTCTGTTGGGTGAACTGATTCTTCTTATATTAGGAGAATTGTTTTATCCATCTTGGGAGGTTGTTATGTAACGCCTAGGATAGACTTAAGTATCTAAGTTTAGAATTACGGTTTGGGTCAGAGAATTTTTGGGCAAAATAGGGGGGATATATATATATATATATATATATATATATTATGTATGTTGAAACTCAAGAGAGAAGAGGGGCACAGTGAAAAGGGGATCTGTAATTCGCAGACAAGCATAAATGTATATCTTCCTATTTTATAAATAAAAGCTGTGTGTGTTCCTTTGAGTAGAATGGTTTTTGTCTTCTGAGTCTGAACTTTGAAAAAGGGCATTTCTATTACTGTTAGTGCACAAGATTATTTTCTGAGACCAAACATTGAAAGGGGCTTATGCTATCGAGTGTTAATACGCCAAGATTTGTATAAGCTTGTTTGTTGTTTATTGTTTGTTTGTTGTTTGTTACGCAATACATTGATTATAAAACAAAGCCAATGTTTCGTCTGTCACCAGTCATCTGAATCAAAATATATTAGTTTTGCTTACAAGTCTAGCTTGATGCAGTTGACGTGGGAAAGTGAAGCTAATTATGCTTGTAACCTAGCATGAAAGTCTGCCATTTCAATAATTTTGGCCATTTCATTGTATTGATTAAATTCTGGTAATTTCAAAATTAGGCTGGACGTTGCAATGTGTTGAAATTAGACGACAGGTCTGAATTTTGGTTCATAACTACGGACTCTGTAGTCCAAAGTTTGTGTATCATTTTGAGCATCTATGGAATCTATAGGCAAGAAGGAAAAACTATAGACTCTGTAGGCACAAATCTATGGACTCTGCAGGTTTCATAATTTGAGTCCCTAAGTCAGTTCAGAGCTGTGCATCACTAATGATAGGGGTAGGTTTGTTAAATTTCTTATTTTTAGGTAGAATGAAGCCAAGGCCATGTTTATCATGAGGTTTTTGGGTCTTGATTGATGTTAATGTGTGTGGGCCATTCTCATACTATCTTAAATCAAATCCCTTCTAGGCACACCTATGATGGTATAATTTGGTGAAGATGGGTTTGTATAAGTAAGAGAACTTAGAGGTAAATAATTGTGGTTAAGGGTGGGAAATGGAAATGTTAAGTGGCTTATAAATTACCCCATAAATAATGTGTGTTTGATAGCTAAGAGGTCCTAAAGGAATAATGGCTCCTATGTTAGCATCATAACCTAGTTGGTAGTTGAGTTTCCCATATTCTTGGGGAGTAAGGAGGGCATCTAGGGTGAGGAGATGGTATCATCCAAGGGTAAGGTGTTAGAAGGTAGATTTCAAGGGATTAGTGCTAGTTATTTAGTCCACAAAAATAGATGAATTGGTAGATGCCCTATTAGGAGGGGAAGCAATGGATTTGGCTTCTGTGGGTGTTAGTTTTTATGGTATTTTGGATAGAAGTAGGAGAACATCATTAGGTCAATAAGTCCTATTGCATGCTATAAAAGAGATTAGGTTAGCTTATGTGGTAACCACCTAACCTTCATGTTCAAACTTGACATAACTATGGAGGGTACACAAGCCATGGTATGAATCTAAGGTCTCCTTAGTAAAACATTGGACTAGAATTCACCTTCAACCACATAGAAAAGTTTGGGGAGAGTGCAGGGTCTTAGACAAATATGAAGGATTACAGTGCCTAGGGTAGTATTCATAGTGTCATTAAAGGATCTAAATACAACTAAAGTTTTAGACATGACATTTTATATTAGCTTAAGTTGATCATAGGAATGGGAAGAGTTGATGTTGATACTAGTTCCCCCATAGATCATGACCCCCTTTGACGTGGATTTGGTTGATGTGGGTAATGATAAAGAGAGGTGGATCTGGGTCTTCTAGGTGGATGGAGGGTATCTTTGGGTCCTTGAAGGTGATAAGGGTGGAGAGTTGGAGAGTGATAATAAAGGCCTCTATAGGTTGGGAGTCTCCTAGTCAGACCTTAATTTCCTGCATAGCCTCTATCATGGCTTGATGATAGTAAGGTGAGGTGGAAATGATCTCATAGAGGCTCATCTTAGCTAGAGTTTGTTGAATTTGCTTAAGAATGACTCTCTTAATGGATTCAAAAGGATTATCCTTGGAGGTACCTAAGATGGTTGCTTTGGGTAGAGCTAAAGATGTAGAAGATTGGATCAATTTTGGTTTAGGATGAGTAGGTGGATATGTCTATGGAATAGACACCTTAGCTTTCCTTTTGTCCTTTTGTTATAATTGTGTGACCACATTGATGGTATGGATAGAGGGGATAAATGTGATAAGGGGTTGGGTAAGTTCCCCATCATTTTGAGGTGAGAGTGGAGGATCTAGTATGTATTGGCAAATGGACAGTGGGTTCCTTAGAAGAGGAGTCAAGAGAAACTCTCCTAATAAGAGATCATCCTCATCATAGAGATAATTGGTAATGGCCTAGAGAGATTTTTAATTCTCCATATCATGCCTTGGTGTCTAATGATAAGAACAGATTTGATGGTCATCATACCAAGCTAATTTCAAATTGAGAGGGTCAAAGGGTTTGATAGGAGGTATGATGAAGTGTGAAAATTATAAAAACCTTTGAAAAATGGATGAATAAGATTTAAGGAGAGGAAAGAAAGGCTTGGGGGTTGTTGGCTTGGTTGGTAAGTGGGATGTTTTCTTACTAGTAGGTTTGGTAAGAGAAAACTTGGGTGAGATGATGTTTCTAGGAAATGGTTTCGGTTTTGGTATGCTAGTGGTTAGAGGGTTCAAGGTGGATAGTTTGGCCACTAATAGTTTGGGAAGATCTGGTGTAAGAAAATAATTGGTCTAGTGTAACCATTAGTGATGGGTGATGTATGTTAAAAGGATTTTTACTTTTGGGTAAATTTTATGGATGAGGGCCCAAGATAGAAGGTAGGGATGAAGAAGGAAAATACCTAGGCATGTGGCTACCTGATGATTTTGCTCTTTTGGTTAGTTTAGGTCAAGGTTTGAATGGAGGTCTATATGGGGTTAATTTTACTTTAAGAGATGGGTAGACCAAGCTCTGTATGGGGAAGGTAACAAGGTTTGTAGTAGGTTTGTTTAGTGGTTCACTTGTTTGAGGTATGATTGATTTAGTTGGTGATGAATGTGAGGGGTTGGTAAAAGTTCTAATCGGTTTGAGAGGTGGTGGAATGATGATGGATTGGTTGGTAAAAGGTGTACTAAAAGGTTTAGGTTTATTGGTGTAAGGGACGCCTAAATATTGCCAAAAGGTGGCTTGAACCATATCTGGTCTCAAGGAAAATTCTAATTTTTGTAATAATATGGAAAAAGGTTTATGTATTAGTTTTTCTTCATGGGTAGTAGATGCAGGAGATAGACTTATAGGTTGTGAATGCTAGTTGGTAGGTTGATTGACTTCTTGAGGCATGGGAAGTAAGGTTGAGATAAATAGATCATCTATGGGAGGTATTAGTAGGGACACTTGTCCTTTTAGAACAATATCCATAGGAGTAATGTTTTGTTGGGTATGAGATAACAAATTGAGAATGTTTGCTTATCTAGATATGCCTATTGGGGTGGAATGTGAGGATTCCAAAGATTATATGAGTGTGGATAAGGAAAAAGAAACCTCCCTGGGTTAGATCTCTAAGGAAGGGGAAGGTGACTCTTTTGCTTCTATAAGTGAGATGGGAGAAGAGTGGGTAGATTGGATGGTTAGGTTCTCAGGGGTAGGTATATCATGAACCATGTTAATCATGTGGGCATCATGAGAGTATTTAGCATATGTGTCCTCATTTTTTGATAGGGGCATGGTTGGGAAAGGGATTTTTGAAGATGCTTAGGGCTTGGTTCTGAGGGTCATTAGGGTTATCTAGTGCAAGATCCCACTTATCAATGAGGCCTTGAACAACATTCTTGAAATTATTGCATCAACTAACGTCATGTTTGATTATTTGATGAAAGGCACAAAGGTCATTTTAATTATACTAAGTAGGTGATAAATGAGAAGAATAAAACTATGGGGGAGGTTTGATGGGTGGAAGCTATACAAGTTTATCTTTTATTAACTTATCCAACATCGAGGCATAAGATTCTCCAAGTGGAGTGAATTTTTTTTAGGTACCTCAGTTTGGGTTCTACGAGCTTTAGTTTGAGGGATTGGGAAAGTTTTATTTATTGATTGTAGGTGGTGGAGCAGACTTAAGGATAAATTAGTTCATAGTTCCTTTATTCTTATCCCTAGAGTTAGCTTGATTGCTTGCTTTGGAGGAGGTGGATTCATTGGTCTTGAAGGTAGAGTTCTTATTTTGTAGCTTTAATTTACCCTCATCTATAGCTCAGTTCTCTAACTTCCATGCCATGGTAAAATCTTCATCAAAAGTTCTAAATCTTTGGACATGTAATGTAGAAGAAATGTTCTTGGCACAAGCATGGGCAAAGAGATTGATCAATTCAAGTTGAGGCAAGGAGAATGATAATTAGTTGATAAAACTTCTCCAATGAGCCATAAAATCAACTATAGGCTCATCCTCAAATTAGAAAATGGAATAAAGATCCGTAATAGATACTTTATTAGATATGTTGATTAAGAAGTGATCCAAGAAGGTCTGAGCTAATTGGTTAAAGGATAAAAATGAAGTGTTTGGTAATGGCACTATACTAGTCCAGTGCCAGGCTGAAAAGAGACATAGGAAGCATGTGCCAAAGTAGGGCATCATCATAGGCAATCATGTAACAAGAATGCCTAAATACTCTCAAGTGTTGCTATGGGTTTTTTGTACTATTAAAATTGGTGAATTTTGGAAGCTCCCATTGGGTTGGATATAGTCTGATAGGGACTGAAGGGTGAATGGGCTCATTAAAAACTTGGTCATAAGATAAAATGTTATGGGTCCCTGAAAAGGATGACTCAAGAGTTTCCATTTTATCCATGATTATTTTCATTAAGTTCATTTGAGGTGGTACACCTGATAGGTTATAAGGTGTATATTATGGTTGGGGAATATATTGATAATTGACAAGAGATTAGGAGATGGCCCCATATTGATAAAAAGTTATGGAAGGTTAGGTAGATAACATATAAGGATATGTGGCTATCGATGGTTGGGTAGTAGGTATATAACCTTGCAGGTTAGGGATATAACTAAGGTTAGATGATATAGGTAATTATTGGGAAGCTGAGGTAGGTTGAGTTATAGTTAGATTGGTAATTAGTGGGGTAGTCATGACCTTTGTGGTAGTGGGTGGTGAGGTAGAAGGGATGAGAACCCCTAATCTTGGTAAAGATGTATTAATTGATGGGTTGATGGTTGGGTTATCCCCAAGGTAGAGGAGTTATTAATAGGGGTGGTTGGTGTAACGGTAATGGTTGGTTGGATCAGTTGGATCTCAACTATAGTGTTGAAAGGGTTGGTAGATGAGGATATCTGAGTGGTCAAAGGTTGGGTGGTGACCATGGCAACAATGATACCCTTCATAAGGTGGGATGGCATGTCATAAGGAGGGTCTTAAGGTGGATTTGAAACTAGGATATGGTGAGAAGAGGTATTAAGATAGTGTTGAAGGGATACCAGATTGTTATCTAAAAAGGTGGTAAAATCCATGTCTCCTTGGGGAAATACCCAAGGCAAAGTAGGGCTTCCCAATAGACAAGGTGAATCTTCTACCTCAGAGACATACTCCATATATAAGGAGACATAGGAGGTTGATTTAGGTGATGTGTTTTGTTTTACTAGGTCTCTTCACTGTTGATGATTGAGAACCATACAAAGAAGTGGGATAGGATATAAAAGAAATAGTCTCACTACTCAAACTAAGAAAAGATAAAGAAAAGATTCAAGGCAAATAAGGAACACACTAGAAAGTACATTTAAGCCTAAAATTAATTTTAAGATCACTTGTGGCTTATGCCTTTGTTTATAAGAATGTGTGATAGAAGTTAGCTTGTAGATTAGGTACTAGATAAGCAATCTCTAGATAATTTTAGGTTAGTTTTGGTGTTCAAAATAATCTATAATGAATTGTGTATGTGGCTTAGTTCTTGGGGCTTGCTCCCCTCACTTCACAATCTCAGATCTAAGCCAGGTTGCTTAGCCAATATATACCATTTTTTTAGAGCTTATACTCAGCTAGAGAATTGAGTGGGTCCTCCTATTGGTGATGAAATCTAAGTAGTGTCATTGGGGAGGGTAAGGTGATCTATTAGGTGATGAAATCCTAGTTAGGCCTTATCTCAAGTGAGTTATGATGTTTGATTGATTTTGTGGTTTGGTTGTGTAACATAAGTGTGCTACGATTAATCTTGATGTTGTTAATTAAGCTAAGTGAGCTAGAAGGAATAGGAAATCAATATATGCAGTATGTTTTAAACTCAAATAAAATTTATATTTCAATTATGAACATAGATAGAGAAATAATCATATAGATGTAGATAAAAATAAAACCCAAGTAGAGATGTGGGTCCCACTAAGTATGCTAGAATGTTTCACTCAAATTTTTCTATTATTCAAAAGAAGGTAGTAAAAAATAGAAATAAATATTATGGTAGGAATACCTATTTATTTTTGCATACATTAAATCAAAATATTATGAAGAGCTCCTCTTTGGCTTGGGAGGATGACCTGCATGTAAGAAAGAACTGAAGTGGATTATGTGAGTGATAGGAGTTTATTAATCTATGGGTGGAATTTAGACTAATTCTGATATAGTAATGGTGCTTGAGGGATTGGTGAGAAGTGATGATAAGTTGGCTCTCAATGGAATAACTTAATAATGTGGATGATGCTAGTTGACCTATAAAAGAAGGATCTGAGTACTTGAGCTCTTGATAATAATTTCAAATGGTTTGACCTCCAAGGCCTCTCTTTCTTATAGGCATAAACAAGAGGTGGAATTGGTTGTCTAAACTAGACTTGAAGAAGGCTTCTAAATATATGTCATCCATGCAAAGGGCTCACAACTAGATTTAAACTATTGTATTTAGAAAATAAATGTGGTGGTTTGCATGTAGGATACATGCTAGAAGATTAGGTAGTTAAACTTGATTGTTGATGGTTGGGATGACCCTCGATGGTAACTCTAACCATCGATGGTCGAGGCTAACTATAAAAATAGCCTAAAAGGGCATGTTAAGCTGAATAAAGCTAAAATGCTAAAGATGGGCCTAGATAAGAAAAAAGGGAATAAGGGGACTATTAGGGGGTCAAGAAACTTGGAAATTAATGTGAAAAATTATGGTGTATACACCATGAAACAAATTCTAAGTTCACCAACTAGGTGTTTCAACTCAACCAATCAAATCTAGCATATTGGGAAAGTTGAGAGAAGGGAGGAAATATTCAGGTAAAGTGTTTTTAAGGTGCCCATAATTATTCCAAGGCCAAGGAGGGTATTTAAACCTTTCATTAAACCTATCCCATAGATTTTCATGTGTAACTGATGCTAAATTTAAGGCAAGTGTGCTAGGTGCATGAGAAGAAGGTTTCTTAGAGTGCAGGTGATGATGGCTCTCTTATAAGTTATTACAAAAGACAAAGCATGAAACCAATGCATGGAGAGACATTTATGAGAGCCTCCCATTCTATTATAATCATTGGATCTACCCTTTATTAGTTATAATTCACTTAATCAGGCCTAATCATGAAGGCATTTTTCTATGTAAGAAAAGGAGTTTTAGGCCACTTTACATAACTTTGATGACTTAGATTGACACTTTTTGCTCTTAGCCTTACACATTTTGACCCATATACCATTTCCATGAATGGATAACTATTATTCTTATCTTTACAAGTGTCTTTGTGACCCTTGTACTTCTCTGCTTCTCTCTCTCAAACTCTATAAGAGTTGGCCGTTTTGGCATTATATGGGATGCTCCACCTAAGTATGGTAAAGCCTTGGTCATTTGTATAAATTTTGATCAGTAAAACAACTAAGTTTTACCTCTTCCATGACTTTAATTAGTGTTTTTTACTTGAATTTTGGGTTTACTTAGTGAAGACTATGGATTTCTTAGCATGTTGTCACATTCTTTTACCTATTTACAGATTCTTCTTGTAGGGCATGTGAAATGTTCCAAGAGATGTCCATGTTTAAGTGAGTTTGTCTTTTCATCAGTTTCATTTAAGGCCTCTAATGTAGTCCTAATATAATACATTATTCCATAAACTCATAATGTAATATTGATGCAAGAAGACTTGGATTGGAAATGTGTATGTTTTGGTTTGTTTCTTGGTCTCAAGTGTAAAATGCAATTGGTTGGAATTCATCAAATTGATTTGGTGTATCACATCCT
Organism: Torreya grandis; assembly: GCA_037957365.1. Lineage (NCBI taxonomy): Eukaryota > Viridiplantae > Streptophyta > Pinopsida > Cupressales > Taxaceae > Torreya > Torreya grandis. The sequence continues at coordinate 1,840,476 of JARHVA010003435.1, forward strand.
TAGTTTATATTTTCTTTTAGTTATCTCTCTCCCTTTTTACCCCCCATAATTAGTAGTAAGTTCAATCTTGAGTGGTACATCAAAAGAGCTAGCCTTATCTAGAGATTCACCTCATTCCTTAGGCTGCCCACAAGCCTATAGGTGATTCCATTGTGCCACTTGGATAAGGAGATATTTGAATCTCCTCAAAGGGTGAAAATACAAGTGACAACAAGGACCTTATAATATATCTTATCAAAATAATGATTAGGCCTATTCTAGTGATCTTAATGTTATAGTCCCAATACCTTATCAAGATATGTGTATGCTTGTCACATAAAGAAACCTCATAGAGGACCACTTAATTTAAATTTAGACATCATATTAGATGTATTGAGACTTAGCACATAATTTTATCAATATGACTATGCCAAATACACCTCTTATTTTGTCACCCCCTTTAATAGGAGTCTTATATGAGTTGACAGGTCAATAAAATCAAGGTTTATACCCAGTCACATAAAAAAACTATGAGGGAAAACATGCTCAATACCCCCATCCTCGAGAAAGTATCTTTTGATTCTACATAGAATATTGAGCAAAATATAATAGATGATGTGCAAGCAACATCCAATTTAAATCAACGAGGTGTTAGCACACAAATAAATATTCAACAGTAAAATGTGCCTTTAGATAGCACCATAAGTGGTTAAAATACATAGGGATTAGGAGTTTCCATTGGCCAAACTCAACTAACCACCACTAATCCTCAACTAATTGCTTCTTCAAGAACTTAAATAATAATATTAGGTAGCTAGTGACAACAACTAGTGCCATACCTCAACAATAGAATGTGATGAATCCTAATCCTCCCTAATAGGTGATGAGTATTATTCCACAATAATAGGCACCATAAAACATACCAATGAAATAGAGATCAAATATTTTACTACCTTAAGAGGGGGAAACCAATGTTTCACCTCACCAAGTAGTAGTGAACATACTTCTTTCTTCACAAACTAATGTGCCAATTCAAAACCAAACAATGTCTAACCAATAACATATTCATGTTGGTCAGTGATAGATGTCAAATATAGAATATGCATCCCCTTCCCAATAGGGATTTTCATGATAAAGAAGTTCTAATGTTCCTCAAGTACCTACTAGGCAATAATTACCTTTCATTCAAAATGTGCCACAAGGTACACAAAAGGGTCTTGGTTCATAAGTACCCCCTTAACATCAAGGTTTGAGTAGTTGGGAACATGTCCCTATTCAACCTCAATAGGCACATTATGTTTATATCCCACCATCCCAACCTCAATACTCCAAAAATCAAGCCTACATACTCAACCCCAATCAGAATATTGCACAACCAAAAATGTAATTTCAACAGTTATACCCAAACCCACATATGCATATTCTTGGTCCATTTTCTAGCCAATTTAACATACCTCAGCAAATACCTCTATCATACCTTGGTTAAAGTGCTCCACTTGTGATCGCCCAACCATCAACCCAAACTAATAATCAACTTAGTTTCCTCAAACAAGATATATAATAAATGAAGGATGAAATTACTACCATCCAAGTAGGGAAACAAACCAAAAAGTTCAAATTGGATGATGTATTTTCCTACCCTTTTAACGTGGACTACCTATAGATTCCATTTCCTCCAGGGTATGAACTGCCAAAGTTTGATAAATATAAGGGTAAAGATGACCTCAAAGCACATTTGATGGAGTTAGTTATCACATGCCAAATAGTGGCCTCTAGTGACATATACTTGTTATTTTTGTTTTGAAGAAGTTTAGATGGACAAGCCTTAGAGTGGTTCCTAAAGTTACCAAAGAATTTAATTTTTTAATTTGATGATCTTTCAAACAAATTTGTGTTGTACTTTTCATACAATCTCAAACATGATATTCCATTGGTCGAATTAACACAAGAAAAGTAGAAACTAGGTGAAATATTCATGAGCTATTTGCAACAATGGAGAGATCTTATAATCCATTTTATCCATAGTCTACTATTTAAGAAACTAATCTCCATGTTTACCAAAAATATACATAGTGAGATATCTTACTATCTAGATTTATAGTGTGCACATACGTTCAAAAAAATCATTGACAAAGGTTTAGTGATTGAAATATCCCTTATCAACAAAGGGGTCAAAAATCTCACCTCATCAAATTAGAACAATGGATAGAATCAAAATCAAAATAGTGGCCAAAACCAACATCCAGTACAAGCATAAGCATCACAACCTGCACAAGCTAATAACAATGATAGACCAAATCAATTTAACCACAATAAGAATGTTATAGGAAATGGAGTAATAGAGTCATGACATGTACAAATGGTGAAAACACCATCTTCTTAGCCTACACTACCTTTCCATCTTACTCCTACCCAAAAATCTCTTCAAGAGTCGTAACATGCACATCAAGTGCAATAACCTAGACCAACACAACAAATGCAAAAAACATAGTAAACTATGCCTTTACAAAACCCTCCTCTTCCAAGGAAAAATTTGCCAACTTGTGGTGATTTTACTAACCCTAGAGATCCTATTGAATCAGTCTTTCATAATCATAGTAGATAACTTGATTAGATATCCTATTATGAAAGAGAAATATCATGAGGGTATATACATGCCAAACTAGTACAAGCTAGAATAATTATATGATTTTCATAGGGTCAAAGGCCATAATTTACGATGTTGTGTGCAAATTAGACACGTAATTCAAAATATTTTGGAGAATGGAGATATCACATTTGATCATGGAGCTTCCACCTCTAATCAGAGCCTTATCATTTATTAGAATCCATTTACCCAAAATAACAATCAACCACAATAATAATAACAACAATATCTAGTGTAAAAACAAAACCAATAATATCAAGAATAACCAAGGTCAAACCAATAGAATCAACATCATAACCAATAACATCCAATAATGGACAAGACCAAGGCTAGAATATGGTAGCAACCAATAGACCTACCATGCAATTGTACATAACTATAACTTAGTTATAGTTCATATTGTATGAGGTCATGTTACCACCATATCCATCAATCCTAGACCAAATATTAGTCAAACAAGACCATTGATAATAATACCAAATCAATCGAACCATTCTAGTAATCCTTCCTTGAACTAAGACTATACTTCGGCAAATTAACAAGTAGGGATTCCCATGTTAGGAAATTATAGTGAGGAATCATCATTTACCCATGACCATGCACAAGTGCATTAGTAACCAAGACTTATCCTATCTAGTCCCCCTCCACCATCATTTGTTAATAATAATGGTCCTGTATCTAATCATGATTGTGTAATCACAACTCAGAGGTCAAATATTACCATACTAGGCCCATAATCATCTGCCACTTCACCTATCATCCAACCAAAAATTCTACCTTAGAACAAGCCATTTACCACTATCTAAGAAAAGATGTTTGACATTGTGGAACACATGCAAAAGACACTAGTACAAATATATATTTTAGATTTGTTGTAAATGTCTACAATATATAAAAATATCTTGATAGAGTTCTTTATTCAATCCATAGTTCTAAATGACATATCCCCTAACAACTTTCAAGCTTTGGTTGGATATCTAGCTCTAGCCTAGCAAGTCACTTTCAACCAAAGAGATATGTCAACCCTTGGCCCTCTTTACAATAATCCATTGTACATCAAAGTTTATATAAAATGACATAAATTGAAATGTGTCCTTATAGACAATGGATTAGGTCTAAGCATAGTGTCTCTAAAGATCATCAAGATTTTTAGATACACTATAATAGATCTTCAAGCAAAAATAATAACCATCAAAGACTATGATAATGAAGAATGAAAATCAAAAGGCATGATCAATTTACCAATTAAGCTTGGGCCCTTGACCCATGATACAATTTTCCATGTGCTGGATCTTGAATTTTCATATAATATGATTTTGGGTAGACCTTGGTTACATGAAATCCATGCGGTCTCATTGACCTTGCAACAATGTATCAAGTTCTACCATTCAAAGACAGAGGTTGGTATACAAAGAGATATGCATCCATATGAGCATTATAAACATATAGAGGCAGAGTTCAAGAGTTACAATTACCATTTTGGCATGAACCCATATTTTAAGTAGGAGAAAGGAAATGTAATTCTTCTTGATTTGCCATAGGACAAATTTATTGACCCTCATAATATTGATTCACTTTCCCACATGCATCCTCCTAAAGTGTCCAATCATTATGCCATTTTGGCTAATGGCCCAGGAGAGTATTTGACTCATGACATATTTCACATCGCAAAGCTTCCTCAAAACCCAAAATCCTTTAGAAGACCAAAATCTAAGCCACTTCATCTAGAATGGCAACAAAAGGGCAAAGGTAAACTCCATAATCTAGGACCTATCACTTTCATCTTGACATCTACCCTAGAACAAGACCTGATCAAAGGAGATGAGTCATGGTTGTCTAATGAAAAGTTGGTTGATTATTATCAAAGTGCAAAATATCCTATTCCTAATAGGATCATGGAAAACCAATACTATGAAGGAAGAGGTCTCAGGCTGAATCAATAGGGAACACTTGAGCCAATCTCTATGAATAAGTTAAAAGGAACTTATGGACTTAGATTTAAACAACTTGGGGGTGACCTGATGCATCTTATTTGAGTTTTATCACCAATGACTAGTGACGATGATGCTGACAGTGAAGTAGAGTCTAATCATAGCTAATTTGATGACTTAACCCAAATAAACCTATTTAACCATTATTCTATTTGTACCCTTTGACCAATCATTCATCATAATCCACTACCATTATATTATCCCCAACTGATATATTAGGACCAATAATAATCTAGCCTATCAATTGATGATTTTTAGAATGACAAAGCCTTTTGTGATTTCCTCAGCCTTAGGGATAATATTTCATTAGGAGATCACAAATTAGAGTTCTCAATCAAACTAGATCCTAAAATCTATTTTGGAGAGTGGGTGAACACCCTTATCTAAAAAGTAAATAAATAAAACATTGAGGTCCCAAAGTGAAAATATATTTGAGGTGCTTTCTAACTGAAGAAAAAGTAAAGATAAAGGCCAATCTAGTAGTGAAAACCTATTTAGGCACCACTAGATGGGGGTGTTAAACCTTCTTCAAATTTAGACCAAGAGCCCACCAATGACAAACTTGTCTATGGGTCTAAGTTTAGATTTGAGGAGCATCAAGATTTTTCTCAAATCATTTAGGATCATAATAATGATGAAGTTATCTATGGATCTAAATTTAGTCATGTAAAACAATACACCTTGGATTGAATTATATAGGACTTTCCAAATGATTTTGTTACATGGTCATATCTCCCATTAGGGGATTCTGATTCATCGTGTCTTGGAGAACTTGAAGAATCAATCCAAATAGAGGACTCTAACATTGCTAATCAATTCAAATCATTTCCCACTATCCTTGAAGATGGTTCAACCCTAATGGAAGACATGATAGAGGTAAACATCATGACTCCATCAGACCTAAAATGAATTAAATTAGGAATGCCCCTCATTAAGGAGGAACATGAAGTTCTTAGAGCCCTATTGAGGGAATTTATAGATATATTTGCATGGACATATTCTAACATGCTTGGTTTATACCCACCTTTGTTTTTCACCACCTTATGTTACATCCTAATGCCAAACTAGTGAAACAAAATCTGTGTAAAATGCATCCTCACATTACTATATTAGTCAAGAAAGAGTTAGAAAAACTATTGGAAGTAGGATGTATTAGGTCAATTAACTATTCTAAATTGGTTTCTAATATTATACTAGTGAGAAAAATGCTAGAAGGAATTAGAATCTATACTAATTTCTATGACATAAACAAAGCTTGTCCTAAGGATGAATTTCCATTGCCAAACATTGACATGATTAATGACTCCGTGATATGTTATGAGATGTTTTCACTAATGGATGGATTATCAAGCTATAATCAGATTAGAATAGTGCTAGAAGACCAAAATAAAATAACGTTCACCAGTCCATGGGGAAAATTCTATTATAAGGTCATGACATATAGCCTCAATAATGGAGGGGCCACTTATCATAGAGCCATGATAGTCATATTTCATGATATGATGCATGACATTATCAAAGACTACATCGATGACATACTAGGTAAATAAAAGACTAGGGCCGATCATTCAATGACATTAAAGAGGATATTTGAGTGACTACATGAATATAAAGTTAGACTCAAACCCAAGTAATGTGTTTTTGGCATTAATTATGATAAATTACTTGGCTTCATTATGTCTCACAAGGGCCTTAAAGTTGATCCATCTAAAGTACGAGACATAATAGACACTGTTAGGTTGTGGAGCTAAAAGCTTCATTGATGCAAACAGGGAAGGAGGTTGCTGAGTGTCACAGTCACCAGCATCGGTTAGGCTGACCAACATCGGCCAGTGGTGGACAGGAATGCAACCAATGTCAGTAGGAGTCAGTCGATGTCAGTCACCTCCAGGCAGATTGGGACTGATGTTGGTCGCCTGTGTGGTTTTGAAACTGTTAGTTGCATGAACAATTTGTTAACGAACCGAGTGTTTGCATGTTAAGAGCCAATTATAGACTTGAAGCTATGGATCTAATTATTGTAATTAGATGTCTAATTATTGTTTGCATGAGATATATATAATACACTCATGGGTTGTATTGTAATTTGTTCTAATTGAGTTGAGCAAAGTTAGCTCTTTCTGTGTGTGAAGAGAGCAAGGGTGTTCCTCCTAGTTCCACAAGGGTGTCGAGTGTGTATGATCAAGTTGGTCTGTAGGTGTACTAGATCAGGGAGAAGATCCACCAGGGTACTGGTTTAGAGAATCATAAGGACTTGGTGAGGTAAGGACAAGGGTTCTTCAGGGTGTAGAGAGATCTACAGGGTAACAGGTGTGTGTGCGAGGACAAAGGAGATCTACAGGTGGCAGCAGAATCAGAGGTGACAACAACACATCAGAGAGCAAGAGAGGAAGGCAAGGTAGTTCCTTCCATAAGTAATATCATTTGAGTTGCAGGTTGTTGCAAGTTCAGGGGAGATCTACCAAATTGAGTACTTGGAGTGCGTGGAGCACTGGTGTACTGGCAGTAGTGGATACTGACTAGTTGGAGGTGAACACCAACTCTGTGTTTGAGTTGGGTGTTGGGACCATAAGAGAGAGAGCTTTGAGGAAAGAATTATTGTACACTTGAGGTGTGAGAAGCCTCTGAGAGGTGTGAAGAAGAAGTGGCATCTTCTTTATTGTATTCTTTTCTGGATGAGTATTAATACAAGTTGTGTATTGTCTCTCATATTCTGTGTTGTTTCTAGTTTCTAGTTACTTGTTACTTCTGGTTAATTCTGCATCTTAAGTTACTTGTATATGGTAATCAATTGTGCTTCTTTGGGTTCCTAACAGACACCAACCAATTTGAATCAACTCTACAGTTTGTAAGGCAAGATCTAATCCATAAAATTCTTCATATCTCAATTTGCTAATAAGTTCCATCCATTTAAACACCTAATAAATAAGGGTGAAACATTTATTTGTGATGAGGATTATCAAAAACATTTTTAGAAGCTAAAGGACTATCTAACAAATCCACCAATTTTATTACCTCCTACACTAGGAAAACCATTCTTATTATATCTATCAGGCACTGATAATTCCCTAGGGGTACTTTTAGTTAAACACAATGATATTGGAAAAGGGTACGTAGTGTACTATTTAATCTATACACTGGTCATGTATGAACACAACTATACTCATAAACTGTGACATTACATGTTGAACAATAAGACCATGGTCATTTCAAAGTTAGATCTGCTCAAATATATACTATAAAAAACAACATTAAAATGCCGTATGGTCAAATGGATCATGATTCTCAGTGAGTTTGAGATAAAATATATGAACCAAAAAGCCATCAAGGGGTAAGTTATTACAGATCAACTTGCTAAAGCACCCCTTAAAGACATAGATCCACTGGCATTTTGATTTCTAAACAAATCCATGATGACCATCACTGAAACACCTCTCAAGGAGCAGCATTGGAAGCTATATTTTGATGGATCATTTATTGCACATGGATCAGGGGTAGGCCTTTTGTTTATCACTCCACAAAAGGATTTAATCCCAAAATCATTTAGAATCAACTTTCCTTGTACCAATAACATGGCCAAATATTAATTCTTTACCATATGGATTTGATAGGTAGTATAATGGAACATACATAATCTAAAGGTTTATGGTCATTCATAGTTAATCATCAATCAGGTCACATACCACTTCTAGACCAAAGATGACAAGTTGGTCCCATATAAGGCAATGGTTGACACACTAAAGTAGTAGATTATCAACATTTAGTTTGTTCATATAACATGAGATGGTAATATAACAACATATGCTATGGCTACCATTGGGTATTTGATTTTACATTTAGACACATCCAAAGCATATTAGTTTCTCATGTAAAATCTGATAGAACCAACTCATGAACCTTAAACTATTACAATGATTTGTGATATTGTTGGTCCCAGATCTACTTGGTATTCAGACCTATATGACTATTTACATGACCAAATCTTACCACCTAACCTATACTAAAAACAAACCAAAGACTTCATCCATAATGCCTAATGTTATACCTTACTCTGAACAACCCTATACCACCATAGTTTTGATGGAACTCTACTTCATTGTTTACCTTCGATAGAGTCTATACTAGTATTACAAGAAATTCACAAAGGGGTATGCAGATCCCAAAATAGCAGAGTAGTTATGTCCAAAAAACTAATGTGTACTGGTTATTATTGGCTGATGATGGATGTAGATGTAACTGCATATGCTAATAGATGCAACAATTTTCAATAACATGCAAATCTAATTCATGACCCCACCAAGATGCTAAAACCAATGTTGACACCATGTCAATTTTATAAATGGTTCCTTGATATCATTGCTAAAACAAACCCCATCTCATCAGATGGCTATAAACACATCCTAACCACCATAGAATATTTCACTAAGTGGGTCGAAGCTATACCCCTCACTTATATGACTGGTAAGTAAATTTCCAAATTCATATTTAACCATCTCATCTATCACTATGGTATCCCTTCTGAAATTATTTCTAATAATGGAGGATCATAAAAAGCTATGTGATGAATACAACATAACATAACATTTCTCTATGGCATTTTCCCCTCAAGGTAATGGGTAGGCTGAAGCATCAAATAAAACTATTTTCAACATTCTCAAGAAGATTATCAATGATGCCGATCATGATTGGCACCTTCATATATTCCATTCCCTTTGGGCATACTATACTAATCATTAGACCCTAATAGGAACCACTCCATACTCACTTGTTTATAGAACTAAATATATTCTTCCCATTAAATTTGATTTACCTTCATTACACATCTCTTTCAAACATGTTATGGACAACAATGACTATCGTATAACTCTCTTGTAAGAGCTAGAGTTACTTGATGAAAAATGTATGGACATAGTGAAAAATATACGAGCCTATTAGAATTTAATCCATGGATAATACAATTGCTGTTGGTAATCTTGTAATTAAAGAGAACCAAAATAATACTATGGCTGAAAAGAAGCATAAAAATAAGTTCAAACTAAACTAGGTATGTCCTTTCATCATTAGAATAAACTATGGCACTAGAGCATACATGATTACCACACTAGATGGGGATGAAATTGATGAGCTTATGAACATTATACATCTCAAGTGGTAATATGCTTGAGTGACACAATGTATTGTCTATAAAGACCATTTCAATTTGTACCATATTATCAATATTCTTCTTTATACATTCTACCATCTTTCCTATCATATTACCATCATATCATTCTATCATTATCCTATCACGTATCTATCATACCATATCCAATATATCAATCAAGCATGTTTTAAATCCTATCAACCTAACCCATTTCACTTTGGTTCATCCTTTGGTTTCATGTTTTCAACATACAAAATCAAATAAAATTTAGCAGTTGTTTTAAGCATTCTAGATAGAGACAATATTTTGGGGAAGTATGATAGAAGTTTGGTAGTTGAATCCTTCATTTATTATTTCCCTTATCATGATATTTATTTATGTGATCCTAATTATACTGCCTACTTGGGAAAATCAGTGTTCACTGGTCTTGCTACTAATTATAACCACCTATGGGAAAACTAGGGGAAACATTTTTTTATTATGCCTTGCTATACCAACTAGCCATTCCTATGACATACTATGCCATCATATCAACTGTGCTTGATTTTTTTGAATTGGCTGCTACACTAGTCATATTCCTCTACTGTCAAGTGGAACTATTGTGAACTAAGGTCATTTAAGGACTATGTAGGCCACATATAATTCATGTTGAGCTCAATTTAGTGCCCCTTTCACTATGCTCTTTCCATTTTGTGAGCATCAATTCAATTTTTCAATGTTCTTGCCATTTTGTGAACTTGGGCCATTTAGTATCTCATCATTCTCGATTGAGTTGAGATACTATAAAATTCAAAAAATATTTGAAAATAATTTAGAAAAACCAAAAAAAATTACCACTTCATGAACTTAAAGATTCTGGTAACCCTCACTAAGTCACAAAAAATCACTTGTTCCTTAGTTTCCCCATCCTCTTTAGCCTTTTTATCCCATGCACTTGCCATTTTGCAAGACCATTCCTATTCTTCTATCACATCCATCATGTTTGTTTTTCATTAGTTATAGTTTTCTTCCCATTTCAGAGGAGAACTACATTTGGCATGAAGTTTTGTTGGATATATCATGCATGAAACTATTTAGGAAACATCCACTTACCTAGTACATATGGAGATAGTTTAGCCACCCCCTTCTTATTCTTTTATTCCCCCATCTTGTTTGTTTGTTACATTGTTATCTATTTTCTAGGGGTAATGTTCATCACATTGATTGTTTCATGTTATTTGTACTAATAGTGTGACTAACTATTGTTTGTTTCTTTATTTGTATCTTTGTTGTTTGTTTGTGTACCTAATTATTTTCTTTTAGTGCTGTTTCCTTGATTCAATTTATGTGTTTTCATTGGGTGATTCCTTATGCACGCTAGTCTTGAATCCATTCATACTCATGTGATAACATTGTCATCATGGTTTTTATCATTGGTGCATTGTTTTCTCTTGAGTATTGGATCACGAGAGTTAGTCTTTATGCATATTTCAGCCAAGTCCTCATGATGTTCTATCATAAGGCCTACCATCAAGTGATAAAACAAAAATCATATTTGAGAGGTCTACATCATCAATGACATCATCAACATCTCCTCAACACTAGTACCAATAGCAATCCTAATCATATCTCAAATAGAGTAATTGAGCAATGAAAGAATTTCAACCTTTATTAGTTCAGATGAGCATCTCCCTACTAGAAGGTTACCCCAATTCATATTTAACCTCTATAATAAGTTGTCATCATCTGAGTTTCAAATAATCTAGGGTTCAATGATTATAACTGCCTATGGGCAAATCATTACACATCATCCCACCTATATTCTCAATGATTATAATTGCCTTTAGGAAAATCATTGTGTTGTCATCAATTTACTTTCTTATACCCACCTGGGGCATGTTTTATCCTATTTGTCTATCTTAACTAGGGAAGATCCATCTTCTCAATGATTATAACCACCTTTGAGCAAATCATTGTGTTATCATACCATGTTGCCACTATTAGGGTAAAATTCTTATAACCACCTTTGGTAAAACTTTTGTACACATCCCACTTACATTTATTAGTTATTTTACCCAACTTTGGTTAAATAATTATGTTCTCACCCCATCATTTTCATTTTTTTGGTCCCCTCATTTCACTTCTTTATTTTTAGGGACCATTTGCCACTCCTTGTGCTAACCATTCCCTTAAGGGGCACATTATAGTTCATTCATCACCATCGAAGTCATAAGAACATAAAACATTTTTATTCTCTGAGAAGATGTTACTATGCTTGCAACTTACAATGCCTCCCCAAACAAGGGAAAACTATAGACATGTAAAACTAGCCACCAATGGCTTTATATATGAATTTAGATCAATTCTTGACAACCATTGAATACCTCACCCAAAAATTCCTAAGTGTCTCAAATTTGGCTTCATAACCATGAAAATAACTCAACTTGGCCCATGAATCAATTAATTTAGGTAAATGCATATCAATTGAATCTTGCAACAAATGAGCAAAATCCTAACAAGGGTTGATTAAGATCAAATCCTAATCAAAACCTAATTGAAATCATCCTTGAGAAAATGAGCTAATTAATCAATTACCAAAAAGGAAAATTTAAATATCAAGAGCATCTTAAATATCTTAGAAAGTGATCATTATCCTTTTGTGAGTTGTCCCAAATGAAAATATCTTAATGCACACATATCCAAACCTAATCATGACCATTTAGACACCTTTTAAATGTTAGGATAAAATAAAACATAGATTTATCCCCAAATCACATACAAGAGAAACTATGAAATGAATCAATCAAACATATAGAAAATAATCATAAGCATGCACAAAAAAGAAGACACTAGATTTAACGTGGTTCATCCAAGATGGACTACATCCATAAAACTTGTCTAGTATATTATTTTTAGAAATACAAGGGAGAAACACATCCTATAACAAAACTTGTTACACCTATCTACCTTCTCTGGCTCCTCTCTGTGTCCAACCCTATGTTTCCTCTTTCATCTCATCCATGTAATAATATATTTTAGGGAAAAAACACCTAAACATAACCTCTACCATCATATCTAGAAACCTTTAATCAATGGCCCAGATTGACTACAAAATTACAGTTTTACAAGGTAATTTTAATAAATTTTTTGCTCTGAAAAGCCCCCCTTACAACCCCCCATGCCATTGTGGATACAAGGAATGGGATCCAAAACCTCACTAAAATAATATCAAATTTTTAACCTATGATCCTGGAAGATAATTAGGCTCCACACCTAACATCAAACTCAACCAAGGTTAATAAACTCATCCAAGGTCATATTTAAACCATTCCAAGCTAATTTGAAATCCTATAAATGCAAGTCTATAGCTCTTCATTTAAGGATCTCAATCAAAGTAAAGTTATAATGCAAGGATGGATTCATAAAGCTAAAATACTAGTGTTATAATGCCAAAATTGAGACAAGCCATTGAATCATCAAGCCAAGCCAAACATTGAACAAGGTACAAAGAGGAGGTGGAGACAACCAATATCTACTGATGAAGACCTTTGAAGCACAATCTGAGTAAGCCAATGAAAAAAAACTTTTATAGAAATCAATGATTTGGTAAAGAATTTGTATTTATGGTTGACTTGTCATTCCTTTCTAGTTTTAGTTGAGTTTTCATTTGGTTTATTCACTAAGCTTCCCCTATGATCTAGGCATGGAGGTGTTATGCTTTTTTAGTGGGTTTTTGTCAATTTGATTTCATTTCAAGACTAAAACTTGATATGACCTCCCCTGCATTATCAAATTCCTTGATCACAAACATTAGTTGTCCAAAGTAGGGATACCTCTAGCATTTTTCTAATTTAGAAAATTTGGGTGGGGTTGATTAGAAATTTGTTTTCTTATGAATATATTAAGTTATTTTAAAGTTTTAATGTAGTTCAGATGACTGAACATTTGCGTGAATGAGAACTTTAATCTATTTGGGCCATCATACTATCACTGAAATTCACTAAATGAATTACTTGGGTAGAACTTGCTATCTAAGAGTGAATAACATTTAGATTATGTTTTGACACAATACTTAAACCTGGCTAATTATAGTTCCCAATCATTCTGGTTTATGAATGCATGTATTAAAAACAATTTACACCAATGAAGTGAAATCATAAATTGTTTCATGTTCTATGAATGGTGATTTAGGCAATCTCTATCAGGGCTATGGATGTTGGTTGGTAGTAGATCAAGGCCTAGAGTGGAGCCAAAGGTATCTCTATTGGGGCTATGAATGCCTGGATAGCAACATTTCAATGCCCAAGCCATCCCTAATTAAACAAAGCATTATTATTACTTAAATATAAAGAATACTTAGATAATTTCACATCTTAATATCTTGAATCTTAAAACTTAACATTTATAAACCCAATGGCAATGGTTAATGAAATTAAAATCACACACATAGTATGTTTGTTTACAAGATTTAAACTTTATTTTCAGCTTATGAACTTTCATTAGTTTTAAAAAATAGTTTTAATGTAGCTGAAAATCATAGTGACATGACTAAGTTATCTTTCATCTTTGAACAACGGATCTAGATTCATTTTTACAATGTTTCCCTATAGAGGTCTCCATTTGTTGATGCTCAACTACCCCTATTCCTAACATGAGGGCCCTCATATTTTAATTTTCCAAGATTGCCTAAGATGTTAAATTTGATAAATGCTTCAACTGCATGGAAAATCTGATTTAATATTTCCTAATAATTCTTAGATAAATGTTCATCTTGTAATATGGATTATCATTTAGAAATAGTTAGAATATTTCAATATGTTTAAATTTTTTCTTCAAGATTTCAATGATCTATTGACCATGAACTGATTTCAAATGTGCAGGAAGGTTTCACTAAGAAAGCATTAGTTGGTTTTTTGATCAATAAGGACACATTAAGATTTGATGGATTCTATTGAGATAATCCCTTTATTTATTTGAAACATTTGTTTACAAGATTTTATTTAAAATTAATACATTTTATCTATGACATGCAATTGAACATTTTAGAATTATAACTTAGTTTCTCACATGAATTTGTAGAATATCAACTTTAACATAGAACTTTGTGACATCTCATAGGACATCAAGTTATAGATAGAATTCCAAAAGAGAGGTGCTCCACTGATGCCACTTGGAGAAAATCTATCAGACCTGAAAGACACCATGTGTCATGATTCTAAGAGATCATAAATAAACTTTCCATTTGAATTCAAATCTATGGGATATGTGTCATGATCCCATTCTTTTTGAGCAAATCCATTCAAATATGTGCTTCCATGCATCCTAGTAGATGTAGAAGTCCACAAGATGGTATTACATGTCCTAATCACTACTTGAGAAACCTTATGATATGACACATGCTTCATTAAAATACACTTGAGATCGATGTGGAAGCTCTCGAGCCATCAGATCTAACACTTGTGAGATCCTTCTGAAATCAACACATGAAAGCACTCAGACCATCCAATCCAAAGCTCAGTGGTGTATAGATATTAAATGGCCCTTCTAAAATCAATGTGTGTCCCTCCAAAGGACACATATCATGCCCAAACTAATCCTATCTGACAAATCCAAAGGACTCCTATGAGAGCCCACCAAGGTGATTCATGTCCCTTCTAGACCTATGAGATGGTACTATGTACTTCCTTTTGATTGATACATGGGCACCCTTAGACTGTCTGATCCAACACTCATGAGATCCTAAAAAGAGAATACATGGAACATACCAATCCATTTGATTTAAGATACACCTTCTAAGGTTAACATGTGTCCACACCATGTTTCATCTAATCTAAAGCTTGTAGGAGACTACTAAGATAATATATGTCCCTTATGGAATTATGAGGTGATAACACATGTCATCCCTATATATTTGTACCCAAAGTTGATAGATTACCTTCAAGATCAATGTGTGGATCCATATTAGCCACACATTTGATACAAATTTTCTAGTAGCTATCCACGAGGCTTTTGAAAATAATCAAAAGGTGATGCATGCCCAAACAAGATTATGATGGATCGTGAGAGAGAAACCTATCCAAACAAGGTCTTGATCACTTGTGAGAGTGACAAATGGAACTTCTAAAATTGACCTAATTAGAGGGCCCTACCTCAGATCTCACCTTAAATCAAAGGATGACACATGGCACTGAATAGGTGAGTCAACACATAGATCCACATCTAGAGCACCCGAAACTAATAAAAAAACACCATATGTCTAAATTTGATTCAACTAAGTAACTTAGTCATATTTAATACCCACAAGGGCTTAGTTGGATTTGATGTGGTGTGCCACATGTTAATAGGTGGTAATATTTAGATTTAAAGCTAAAATTAAAGGCAAATTAAAGAAAATCAATGCAAAAATTTGAATGCAAAGGTGATGAGCTCACCATTAATGTGGTACAAACAAAAATAACTATGAAACCTTATATTAACCAAGGAAATATTCAAAAGGCTACCCAACTTGATCATTATCACTTACACTTGCATTCAAAGCCCTAAGTATTTGCCTTTTTTTCTCTCTACATTCCAAGTTCAATAAAGCTCAAGCTCTTCATGGACTACACCCCAACCACCATTTTTAAAGCTCTAAGAGTTGTAGAGAAGTATGAAGGAACATCAATTATCACCAAATATATTACAAAATGTCATGAATAAGATCCACTACCTCTAGTAAGGATATCTCTTATGGGAATGATGATTTCTTATTTTAATATGATAATTTTAGTTTTTAAGTACATGCATTTTATCTATAAATCCATAGATATAGGGGATTAACATTACACTAGTATCTAACATAACATTTAAGGAGCTATGGATCTTGATGATGATGAGACCATACACCAAATCATTCACCTCACCTCTGATGTCCTTATAATGCAATCTAATGGTATCCATAAATCCATAGTAAAACTAGAGGTTATGCCCTATGTAGACCTAGTATATGGCATATTTGGTATTATAAGATGCAAGGATAGATTACTTTAATCCATGAACTAAGGGCTCATAATTGCCTTTATCACCAAGCTTAATTTCAATAACTATTATGACTTACCTCTACCTCAACTGGACTACATCTAGAGTATTATTGAAGGTTGGTATGAGGCACA
This sequence comes from Torreya grandis, assembly GCA_037957365.1. NCBI lineage: Eukaryota > Viridiplantae > Streptophyta > Pinopsida > Cupressales > Taxaceae > Torreya > Torreya grandis. Next base: position 1,857,366 of record JARHVA010003435.1, read on the forward strand.
TAATCTATATGTTGTCTTGTCTTCATGGGTGATGAACCTACAAGGGTGGTGTTCATGGATGACCAAGGGAACATTCTCATCCACCAATTTAGGAAGGGGGTCAATATTGGCTTCACCCTAATGAACAAGGTATTTGGTAATTCCCACATAGGATATGTGGATATCAAGACCATCCCACTATTATAAGTAATCCTAGAGGATGAGCTAATTCCTTCACTTGGGGATGTTTTTAAAAACAATCTAGTTTCAACCATAGAAGATACATGTAAGAATAAAGCTTCATTTTATATAATGAACTATTTGTTAGATGCCATCTGTACAATCACATAACTAGGGCTAGATACATGAAATATTACAAGAGGTGAGGTCATGCCTAAGTCATATTATGTAATGCATATAAACCATTTTAGGCATCACATAAAGATAATTATAGAGTACTTATATCCCCATGTCTACATGTCATTCACAAAGTGTCCCATGCAGAGGGTACCATCAAAAGTTAGGCAAGCACTGAGAAATATTAGTAGCTAATGGATCTACCCCAATTGTATGATCATTCAAGTAGAAGGGGTAATGGTAGCTCCCATTAGACTACTAAGGTATGTACCAATGAAGTTGGTAGAAGAAGAAATAGTTTACTAGATGCTACATGGAATTGATGGCCTCTTAAAAAGGAATATGAAGACTCCTCCACACAAGGCCCCTTACTAGCTGGGAAGAAGTAAGATGAAATAGTGGTAGGATGTAATTGTAGCAATAAGGAATATAAATTCTAATCTCTTGCCCAAAGATGACTGTAGGATGTGGGATCCTAATCAAGTCATCTCCAAACACCTCACCAAGTTCAAAATAGATGTATATGTGGAATACAAACATCAAGATGAGGTACATGATTAGATATACCTACATTCACTAAATGATGATGAAGTCTTGAGAAATTATATGAGGAAGAACATACCACTTGAGATGAGGCTCAATTGAGAGAAAAGGAAAGAAGATATAGTAAGGCATCATCCCCCACCAGTTCATGGGGGCATGTTTAATGTAGACTAAGAAGATAAGGAAGAAGAAAAGGAGGAGGATGATACTCCTCTCATCAAAATAGACCATGTAGGCCTCCACTTCAAGCTTCTCCAAGTGGGCAAGACATGCTTCTGAGCTCTAATTAAGGAGAGTCAAGTGACTAACTCAGCCCTTCACAATCACCTGTAATTACCTCTATGTCTATTAGAGAAGCTACTATGGAGGACTTGGATCAATCAATCTAGATGTTACTAAGGTTTCATTGGAAGGAATACAAGCATTGGTAGGGAGGATTGTAGAAAAGGTCTATTCAAGGAAGAAGTCTCCAATAACTTCCCATACCACCTTAGTAAGTACAACACCTTCAAATTTAGCTCTATTTTTAACACATTTACTACTGCCCATACTACTACTACCCATGCCACTACCATCTTAACCTCATCTACTAGTACCACTTTTGGGGGAACTATTCCACCATTCATCTCTCATGCCACTACAAACTATCCAACTCTACCTAGCTCCCAAAGCACTATGACTAGTCAGGCTATGGAGTCTATGCCATCCTAAATAGCTACTATGAGTGCATCCCTTACCCTTGGATCCACTGTACCCAAAAAGACATTGAGGTCTATTCTACCATCACTCACCTCATAAAATCCACCTTGGCCCACCCTATCATAAAAAGTGATTGGTCCCTAAAAATATTCCTCATTCATTCTAGACATGGGCTTGACTAAGACACTATTTGATACATTAGGATAATTGGAATCAAACCAATTGTATATCCTAATTCAACTTTATCTTCTTATTCTTATTCTTCTTCTTCTTCCCAAGTAATCCCATTGTAACCACCTCTTACTCAACTGGACATGAAAAATTGGGTGAGAGATATGGTGCAAATAATAAGGCAAGGTAGAACTCAGGTGGATACATTAGCACCTCATATTAGAATGATATTCGATGCATCCACTAAGACAATGAAAAAAGTAGTGAGGAGCTAAGTGGAATAACCACAATCAAGCACAAATGTGATTTATGAATGTGAAGATCCACTTTTCACTTTGATGAAGAGGAAAGTTGCCTTAGGAGAAGTGCAAGAGTATGAGGAGGATCTTATATCCTTAATATAGGCACCAACTGAATCAACTATTACCATTATGTAGGGGATGCAATAAGAAATATAGAGGTTGAAGGAATACACATTGCCTATTATGCCATAAGGAACATTGATTTCAATAATCAACACTTTAATCAACATATTCAACCTCTACAAGGTTATGAAGAAGAGACAAGCAGATGGATTTTAGTAGGCCAAGGTGGTCACAAAGCTTGGCCAAAGTCTTGTCTACTATGACACCAAGTTATCAAATTAGTCAAGAGTAGTAATAAATAACAAGTAGCCTAACCTGAAGGTGCTAAATCTTGAGGATAGAGTGTGAGCACAAACTATCCTCATAAACAAGAAGATAATTTTAAAGACCTAATTTGATCAATTCAAGGATGATAACATGTCTTTGAGAAAATTTAGTTCAAAATTTCTCACTTGCGAAGGATGCCATGATCACCAAAGTGACCAAAATTGATGGATCCTTCATGGAGGAACAAGAATTCAAATCATATATGAAGGTATTTCTAACATGGTTCCATCAATATGTAGCTAAAACTAAGACATCTACAGAGGTAATTGACATTATATAATTTGCTAATTAGAGACTGTAGAAGCTCAAGGCAATTGAGGGGGTGTTAAGACCCATACTCATGGAGCATAGTAGCTACTCCAAGACATACCTAATTTGTTCAAGCCCATGATCCTATACTTTTCCTAGATTGATAAATACTATTAGGCTTGTGTAGAAGTATTGACTAAAGAGGAAACTAAGAAGAAGCAACAAAAATAATAATAACGATAAGCTCAACTGCACCTAGGCCCTTAGGGATATTTAGTTATATTTTGTATTTTAAATATGGAATATTCCATTATATTGTGGCATTTTGGCCACTTTTTTAAATTTTGGCAATGCCCATGGGCTTACTTGATCACATATTTGGCATTATTGAAGCCTATAAATAGGGGCCTTCCCCCCATTTAGTAAAATAGAAAACACTTGTTGTAAAATTTAATATAAAGAGCCAAAAAATTTGAGAGTCTATCTGTAAATTTCTTTTATGTGGTTTTACAACTTCTTAAATCTCATGATTTAGACATTTTAATGTTTCATTTCTACAATCTAATTTGGATATTACATTTCCTATATGCATTTGTTAGTTTGAGCTTAATGCTAGGTTGACTAGTCTGGTAGTATACTTTCTCTATTTTCTCTCATTCACAACTAAATGTGTTATGCAATTTACAACAATTGAGCTATCTTTATTCAATGTATGATATTAAAAATATGAATTTTATTTCCTTAAAAGGTTTAACTATAATTATTCACCTTTGAGCATTATGATAGAGATGGTAGATTTTAGTTTCCTATATTTTGCCTTAGAAGTTAGCAAAATTGGCATCTTCTTTCATCTTAAGCATAATTTCTTTTCTGCCCTACCCTGCTCTCTCTTGGATCTACATATGAATCATATTAGCTTAAATCATGTTGTATACATCCACTGTTCATTTGTATTTTTATCATTAAATATAAAATACTAATATAATTCATAAATATTAGTAATAAATTGTATCACTGCACAACATCTGCTATCTCTACAATAGGGTCTACTTGCAAAATTTTAAAAGTGATGACTAAATCTCTACTTTTTATTATTATTTTAAGAAATATTTTTATAATAAATGAATCCCTAAGTCATTCTGTGACTTTAAATTTAATTTTTAGTTTCCCCTTGTTCTTTAGTGGCATAAGGAGCACTGCATCAACAAAACCCTAAAACTCCATGTTATTAGGGAATCTAGTTGGCACAAGTATCAAAGTGTGATGTTAGTGGGGTAGACTAGACATCCTTAACACCCCACTATGACAAGAGGTTCCTATATACCAATACTCTAAGGAGGGATCAAGACCAATGTAGTTATCCACACATAAGAGCTAGTGCAAGTGCAAGTGTAAGTGAAGCTAGTATGAATGCCAGTTTTAGTGCTTTTAAGTGGAGCATGAGACTATAAATTTGAGTATTTTAAGTTTTGGATGGATATAGATGGTTGTATGTAGAATTAGGGTAGAATAAGGATTGAAAACCTTGATTTTGGACAACTCATTTTGAATTTGTTTGTGTAATTTGCATCTGATTTCCATCTAGTGAATAAAGGGCTAAAATTCATGCATATATATTGTTATTATGTTATGTAGTGATTGTGAAAGTCTTAAAGAGATATAGGCTGAACCTAGGTGGATTTTGATTTGAAAATATATTTTTTTGTGAAAAAAGGTAGGAAAAATTCAATAATGCCCAACTGGGACACTAGCACCATTGGCATTATTATTTAAATTATGGTGCTAGTGTTCAAGTGGTAGAACCTAAGGCACTAGGGGTCAAGATATTAAAGTTAAGGGTTGGGACTAGTTTAATTATGTTTAAGGATGCATGTGGCTCACATGAAGGATGGATAAGTGTCTAAATAGGCCTTAAGATAGGTCTAGGGCTATGCTAGGGATGGGTGGTCTCAAGTAACTCTTAGCACTCAAGTGCCGTTTTTAGATGATTACATTTGCCCCTTTATTATTGAAATGCAATAAATTGAAATGACTAGTATAAAGGAAAAATAAGTTTACCTACACTTACCTAAAAGGTGAAGCCCATGAATTTGGATCTAAGTATGTGAAGCATGCTCCATTATGTGTTTTAGTAGAGGTTCCTAGGTTTCACTAGAACATGCTAATTATGGGAATAGGGTGTGAAAAGTGACTTAGAAATCTTATAAAAAGGTTTAATAAATAATTTGAATCCATAAAAAATGGTTATCATGGAGAAATATACTAGTTTAAAGGTTCAATGCATGATGGAAACTACTTATAGACAAATAAATTGATACATCCAAGTAATATAATGAAGGAAATAATCATTAGAATTGATTTACTATTTTTGAGAAATTAGATGTTTAATTCATAAATAATAAATGGGTCTGAGTAGATAAAATCAATAAATAATATGAAATAATTAAGCCACTAATTTATTTAAATAAGTTTTATTTTTGCCTTTTCTAAAAATAATAATGAGTGAGAGAAACTATGACTTAGCTTATTCTAAGATGTTACTGTTGAGATAGAGTCTAATACTGGAGGAAAAGGATTGGGATAATGTCGTAAACTAAGATCTAGAGTTTATTATTTGATTGGATAAGACCATTGAATATAAGACACCTTGTTGTTTGGTACTGTAGTCTTGGTCTTACTGCTATTGTCCAAATTGCTCACAGAGATATGATTTTTCTAGTTTTTGTTCACAGCATTTGTGTGAGCCCGTGTATCAAATTTCAAATCCTCACTATTAATGAAACTCTTTATAGAGATGATTTTTTGTGTGCTTGTGTCTTCTATGCAATTAAATGGAACTTTGGAAAATAGATAAAAGGGGTTAATGTGTAAAGGATATGTTGGATGAACTTCACACCCTATGTGTGGGCACACTACCTACATACCAATACTCTAAGGAAGGATCAAGCTATATGTAGTTCTCCTATTGAATTTCTTGGTGTAATAGTGTGATGAAAATGCAAGTAAATGCAAAATTGGGTGTACTTAGAATGACTAGGGACTGGTGTAAATGTTTGAATAAGCTTGAAATACTATTATATGGTTGTATGTAGAGAATAGGGAAGAGTGCTTGAGTCATCTTGTTTTTATTCTTTCTTCTCTCTTGTAAATGAGTGCCAACCCTTCTAGATGGAATTTAAATGGACTTTTATAGGGGGTTTAATGATAGTGGGTTAAATTAATTCACATTAGGCTGACATGAATTAGGATAAGGATATGAGAAAACATGACCGTTTGAGCCAACTTTGCATTTGGACAACAACACCAGAAATATGACACCTTGAGTTTCAATGTTTTATTCTAAGTTTGGGTGATATTATCTTGAGGGTAAGAGACCTATGGGGATGGATTTATCATGGGAAGATCATCCTAGGTTAGCAAGGGTTCAATTTGGAAAGCTATATATAATTTATAAACTATGAAAACATGCCTAAGAGGGTTAAGAGAGCAAGTAAAATAAAATTATGGGTTGGGTGTAATTAGTCATACTTAAGATACCAGATTTCACATTTTATATGATTAAATCCGCCCCCCCCGCCCCATTATTCTAGTGCTACAATAAAGTGAAATACTAGGATAAAGGAAAAATAGAAAGCATACCTAAACTTACCTATAAAGGTGAAACTCATGAAGTTGTGTGATGCTAAATGTGTGTAGAGAGAGCATGGTGTGAAGTGTGAATCTACAATGAAAAACATAGAGTAGATTAGTCCTTACTAGATATGTTATATCTAAAATATGAATGTACAAAAGTTGGGTAAGAGAGAGAGAGGAAGAAAAAGGAACAAATACACCTCACCAGGTATGCAAACCAATACAAATCTTGTTATGATGTTGAGTGATGTTGTATGTGTTGTACCAAGAGTAATATTGTGAATAGAGCTAAGTGTTCAATTCCATAAAAAGTGGCTCAAGAATACAAAGGTAGGCCCTTTGGCTCCATCATCACTAACTAAGTGAATATTATTTGATCATGCATGTGTTAATTGGTGTTTGGACTGAGTGTCCAATCCCTTTGAATATGTGGCTCAAGAATACAAAGCCTTGATAGTCCTTTGGATCCATCATTTCCTTGGGAAGTGATATCGATATGGAATCGATGTCATATGAGATGGCTCATAAATCCCATTAATGTACTATAATATGATAATGTTGGCATAGATAGTCAAATTTATGCTAGAAACTAGGTCACTCTTGGCCATTTTGAAAGATGAAGACTAGGCTTGTATGAAAGCCACTCTAAAACTAGTGCAATAGGCTTATATGAAAGCCAAATTAGGAACTTGGGTACTCAATAAGTTAATCTTGTATGAAATCAAAAGTAAAAAAAATGATGTCAACCACCTGTAGATGGAGTAAGGCATGCAACTAATAAGAATGCTTAAGAAAAATAAACTGAACTCAAAAAGAGAGGAGGACCAATATGCTACACACATTGGCCCCAATAACTAGTGTCTAGAATATTGATTATAATCTGGAAGTTATATCAACTGCTTAATCTAAAATTAGAAGTGAGAGCCATCATGTCATGCATGATGTCTCCTATATCTAGGTTCTTTGAGCAAAAACTATACTAAAACATGCTAAATCAAGACTATGTTGTACTGACAAACCTGAGAATGAACTCACCTTTCTATCTATTTCTAGAAAAACTATTTTTTTTTACTATCTAGATAGGAACACCAAAAATAAGACACCATACTATTCAATGCTATATTCCAAATTTATCACTTTTTTCCAAAGCTAAATCTGATGACTATTTTAGATTTTATGATGTCTACATAGTCTATTCTACCTAGTCTAATGTCTAGATTATGTTTTGAGTGTTTTGAAAACTACTATTTCAACCACTAGGAACTCTGATCTCTATGACAAAACCTCTGTTTGTTTCCCCCTCTTCTAAGAGGAGGAATGAAGACCCTATAATGACCACCCTTAAAAGAGATATCCCTATAAGTGTGTTAAGCTATAAATATACATGATATAGCAATGATAGTTGATAAGATATAGCAATATTTGTATTGAGAGATTTTTAGATCAATATGAGCATGCCTAGATAGATATAATAATCTAAAATAATGTATAATGTAGTGAAATGGAAACAAAAGGGTTAGTTTTTATTTGTTAACAAGGAGGGATGGATCATGATGTCCATTATGGCATCCAAAAAAGCAAGGGAGTGTATGATATGGACCATGGCATTTGTAAACAAGGACAAAAAATCAAACAACAAGCATATAAATCAAGAATCAAGAAACATACAAGGGTGGCCAAGGGGCAAAGCAAATAAGGGACATGGGCACATATCACTCATACTAGAAAGCAAACATACAAGGCATGTTCAAATGCTACATACACATACCATAAAATAAGTAAGATTAGCATGAGGGCCACAAGCATATAAAAGAGTAAAAATAAGAGACACTCACAAATTTCCAAAGGTACATACACATGAATAAAATCAAAGGACATTGGAAAATGTCCTAAGGCACACACAGGAGACAAGCAGGAACTGGAAATGCAATCCAACAAGCTACACTAAGAAAGAAGAGAAAGCAAGTGATAATTGGAAAGATAGAATCACATATAACTAATCAAAGTAAGAGTTAAAGTATGAAATACATGTTTAGTACAAGACTAGGTATATACTAAAGAGATACACAAGTGCTAGATATTAGTGAAATTTTGATATAGTAATCTATGTAATCTAGTAATAATGTACATCAACATGATAACTTGGAGTGTGTAGTGTAGTAATGACATAACCTAGATGGTGTAGTCATGTAGAATATGGCCCCATTGGGTATGCATATCGATGTGTGTCTCAAATGTAAAAGTAGGATGCCCCCTTAATGGGTAGAGTGAAATAGTCAAGGATCTAGATGTCATTGCACACACTCAAAGAAGATCAAGTGAAGCATGGTAATGTAGATAAATTGACAAAAAATATCATAAAACAAAAAATATAAGTCCTATCATAGTAGTAGCAATGTAAAGCATAGATGATGCATACAATCTAAATGTTTTTGTGTTTTTGTATATATTTGAATGTTTTTGGTATTTTTGAAATATTATATTATTTTTGTATTTTTGAAATTTTGAACTATGTTTAAGCAAACAAAAGAGAGTATGTACAAGTAATTCTAAAAAGAGACTAAGTATAAACATGAAAAGAAAATAGTATGTACATGATAATAAAAAAGACTAGGCCGTAAAGTGGGAGGATCCAAGGATGGAGTTTGTTGGGGATGAGAATAGAGGAAAGGGTCATGTCCATCATCAAATTCTTTGAGATCATCATCATAAGTATCATCATATGCTGTAGATGATGTGACTATGGTGTCATCTTGTCTAAAGTGCACTAAAAGCTACTCTAGTGGTACAAATATTGACTCTACTCTAGGGCATTTAGTCTTGATAGGAGATAAATTTAGTGAAAGTGATGGAGCTAGTGATTTTAGTCATGTTATAATTTGAATAATTTATTGATCCTTTAGTTTATCCAATCTTTAACGTAAATCAGTACATGAGTTTGTATAATATCCTATAATCCTATGAAAAGTACAAAATGGGCAACCATCCTATTGTGATAATCTAATGATAGATCTATGTCATACTATAAGTAATATGATCAATCCATGTTCAATTAATATTTGTAACATAAACTATGTTTGATGTTATGTGTTGTTTACTTGAATTTGAATACTTGGCTCTATATCCTTAGAGGTAACCATGTGAACTATATGTGTCAAGTGATCTATCTGTGGTTATGAGTGTTGAGTAGATCTTGTGAGTGCAGTGCGAGATATTAAAAGAGATGTAGGATGTGGAATGAGAGATCTAGAGTCATCTCGATACTCTCTTGGGCCAACTGGTGTAAATATCAATCCACACAAATAGTCATCTATGGGTGTGGGTATCGTATCATCATCTGAAGAAGATTATGAATATGTATCAACATTATTTATATATGGTAACTCAAAATTTACCATGAGGGGTAACTATGATATGAAGATCTCATCATCTATAGTAGTAGAAGATGGTATTACTGCAAAAATATCTATAACTGGTGGAGTAACTATGATATCAACTGGAACTACTGGTACTACTTTTAATTATTGTGGATGTGTAATATGTGTCAAAATGGTGACTAATGGAGTAGTTTGAATGGTTGAAGCTACTATGAATAGTAAAAATCTGGAGCTGAAGGTATGACTGTAAGTGGAGTGAAAGAAGTGATAGTCTCTTCCACGTCATATTTATTTATTTGATCAAGAAAAATGCAATGAGGTAGTGGTTGTACTATGAGATAAGGTACTCCATCTGGCAAAATAGTCAAAGATGACTATATAATTTGATAATATCTAAATGGTTGGTTATCTGCTGGACATGTGTATAGATATCCCTCATGGAGAGATTTAATACATCAATGTAGAGTAGAAGGAATGGCCCCCATAGTATGTATCCAAGGTCATCTAAGAAAAATATTATAGTGGAGAGGAATTGGTATGACCTGGATCTATGTAGAGAGGGTTTTTGGTCCAACCATGATATCTAAAGTAATAGTGCCCAATTTCTATCAGGGTATATCATCAAATCCTCTAATGTTATTATATGATTTTTTCATGGATGCCAAATCTACGCCCATGTCTTGTAATAATGTGATATTACATATTCAGTCTAAAACCACTATCAATAAAAAATCTCTTGATTGTGCTAGTTTTGACTTAAACTTATATGAATAGTGGTAAATTTTGATCAATAATTGTCTGAGAAGGCATGTCCTCACTATCAAAATAAATTTCATCTTTTATAGTTTTTAAAGTGTTGACTAATGATGTAAAATAAGAAGGTTCTAAATTAATCAACATATAATTTTGATTGAGTGCCTAATAAAGAATGTCCTTGAATGCATTAGCTTTTTGAAGTAGTTCTAACATGGAAATCTTAGCTGGAGTGTTTCTAATTTGATTAATAATATCATATGTCTTGTGTAAATTTTCCTATGTATGTGGGTTGGGTTTGGGATGGGTAGGAATAAAAGGGTGATGGGGCTCTTGGCTAGGTGAAGGAGGTATAACAACACATCGAGTAATATCTCTAACCACATTAGCTACTATATGTCTAGGAGTAGTAGTAGTTACAGGAGGAGAGTGAATATAATTGATGGGTCAAAGTGGGGAAGGACAAAATGTGTTAACTGGGCTCTTTGGCAATGCATAGTGACTTGAGGAAGGGTAAAATAGACCATGCAACATGACTTGGTATGGGTAGAGGCTCCAAGGGAGGTGATGAAAAAGATGTATTAACATGTTTAAGAATAACAAGCTTAACATCATCCCATATAATGAAAAATAAACATGAAATTCAAAGAATGAAGCGTTGTACTAACATATGATAGACTTTATCATTCATGTACATGATAGGGCCCATTATGGTTTCTTTATTATTTGAAAGAAATGTAAGAAATAGTTGTAAATAAATGATCATCATTTTTGCAATTTGATTATACATGTAAGGTGATACCTCAAGAAGCAAAAATAGGAGCTAGTACATGCAACTAGGTATTTTTTAAAAATATTTTTGCAAAATACTATGATTTTTTGAAATTTGAAATTGGATTTTTGAGCTAAGTATGCAAGATAAAATTTAGAATTTTATGAGAAAATTAGTGATTTAATGGGACCTAGTAGATACAACTATGGATTTGAGATTTTTTTTTTTTTTTGAAAATTACTGACTTTTTGTAATTTGAAGTGATTTTTTGATTTTAATATGCAACAAAAAATTGAGAAAATGATTGAAAAATTACTGAAAAATTATTAGGAGCTAGTTGATGCAACTAGGGTTTGAAATAAAGTATTTTAAAATTTACTACAAAATTTTAAAATTTGAGAGGAATTTTTGATTTTAATCTTCAAGAAAAAATTCAAAAATTAATGGGAATAATCAGCTAGGAATTTACCCTAAGGTTTCTAGGGTTTTTATGCAAAATTCAAAGTAAGTCAAGTTCACCAAATGATTTAATTTTTTTTAGGAAATTAGATGTTTAATTCCTAAATAATCAATGGGTCTGAATAGATACAATTAATAAATAATATGCAATAATTAAGCCACTAATTTATTTAAACAAGTTATATTTTTGCCTTTTCTAAAAATAGTAATGAGTGAGAGAAAATATGACTTAGCTTATTCCAAGATGTTACAGCTAAGACATAGTCTAATACTAGAGGAAAAAGAATGGGACACTATTGAAAACTAGGATCTAGATTTAATTCTTTGATTGGACAAGACCACCAAAAATAGGACACCTTACTATCTGATGTTGTAGTCCTGGTCCTTCCACTATTGTCCAAATTGCTCACAGAGAAATGATTTTTTTGGGTTTTGTTCATAGTGTATGTGTGAACCTGTATACTAAATTTAAGATCTTAGTTGTCAACATAACTCCTTGTAGATCTTATTCTTCATGTTCTTGTGTCTTTTATGCAATTAAATAAAACTTTGGAAAATAGGAAAAAGGGTTTAGTGTGTAAAGGACACACTAGACACATTTCACACCCCATGTGTGGGCACACCAGCTACATACCAATACTCTGAGGAGGGATCAAGCTATATGTAGTTATCCCATTGAAGTGTTTGGTGCAATAGTGTGATGAAAATGCAAATAAATTCAAAATTGAGTGTACTTATAATGATTAGGGACTAGTGTAAAAGTTTGAATAAGCTTGAAATACTGCTTGATGGCTATATGTAGAGAATATTCGTATCAACCATCTCGATTAAATTAGACTTCACCATGTGAACTTTGGTGGTGATTTCACCATGGTGTTGAACCAACTTATCAACATGTCACTGCACCTACACACTGGTAAACGATATACATAACATCTGGTTCTGCCAAATCTCTATATTTTACATTATAATATCTCATGTACTAAGTGAGGTTCAAAGGGAAACATTTATGGTAGCAAGAGTGATTTTTAGTATAGTGAGATCAATGTGTGCGAAGGATGCCATGAAAAATTTAGGCTATTCAATCATCCATACTGTATCTAACTACTTCTTCCATTTGAGTATATAAAGTGTAATGTCCATACGTTGAGTAAGAGTAGTATTGATAGTGGTATGGTACTTTTATAGTAACTCATAGAGGATCTCCATTTCATCTTTGATGGATTTCCACTTCTATATGATTCATGATTCATTGAAGGTTTGTCAATCAGTGGTGAGTTTGTTGAGAAGAATAACAAGTTGGTCCTTATTTAGGAGTGATGGATCTATGATCAACTAGGTGTAAAAATTAGGATAGGGATCCTTGATAGTCTTTCAAGAAATATGTAGTTGCTCAGTAACAACAAAATTTGTGTCTTCAATCTCCTTAACCTATTGCTCCAATGTAACTAACTTTTATGAAATGGACTCTTGGAATGTAATAACACCTTAAATATACTTAGATAATGATAGTTGAGAAACATCCAAGGATGATTCAGTAGTGGTAGGAGTCAAGGAAGGTGTGCCATAGATCTAATTATAGGGGCCATGTGTAAAGGAGTGATGGGAAAAGAGAAGATAGTGAGCCTTGTGCTGACATGCTTGGTACTTAGCCTATATCTACATGTGCTCCTTAATAATCTAGTTCTTCATCAGCTCCTCAGTATCTTCTTTCTATTTGTGATTCACTTCCAATTCAACATCATTTCACTATTGATATGATGCATATTTTTATTGTTTATCTTGTGTGACAACTACAAATTCCTACTATAATTTGGTCTTGTTTTCTTCTACTTATTATTGGTGGAGTGCCTCAACATATGTGGCTTGATTTTGAGTCACTTCTTCCTTGGCTTGGTGTTAGGATGCCTTTTGTTCTTGATGTGTTGTTTTTTCCTTATGATTATCTTTAGCCTCAGCCTTGTGCTTTTCTTTTATTAGGCACACACGACTCTCATCTTCTCTTTGAACTTCTTCATATGCGGCTTGTTGTTCCTTGGTAGTCTAAGTGTCTAGTATGACTTATTCTATGTTTCTCATAGCCTCCTTAGATTGGGATGGAGAAGAGATAAGAATATTCATGTACACTTCTACCTAATAAACCTTCCCCTTGTAAACCAAACATATTTTGGGTTTGGGTGGTAGAACTTACTATGCTGGTTATGCTTCCATCATAGGTTCTTCAATGGCATGCATAGGAATAGGTGAGGTTTCATCCCCATATTATCAAGGGTTGTGTGGATTCTACCTACATCAAAAAAATGGTACTGTGGGACTTGTTTTGGTGGCTCTTGACTATGATGGACTCACATTTGATCCTATTGCCTCAAATAATTGATGAATTTACTACAATTTGGATTTTTTGACTGCTCTGTTGATGATGATAGAGTCTAGGTATGGAGGTAACTCTATCCAAATATTTTTGGGAACATTTTATTGCACTTGGATGGTGTGTAATAATTTCCATAAGAAGCACTCTTTTTCTTCTTCTTTCTCATAAAGGTCTCTGAACATATCAACCATCATCTTCCTATATACCTACTGCTCATCAGTGCCCAAATGTGGAAAATCATAGAGCTCAAATATTTTAGGAATGCTTGGGTCATCCAACAATGTAATATGGGTATGAGTATTTTGCATTAGAAGAGATGGATATATTTAACCTTTGGGTACTTTATACTTCCTAGAATATTGGATTGGAGTAATTGCTATTGAATACTTCACAATTATAATTATAAGATCTATAACAAATGGTAGTACTATCTAGAATGGAGTGGCTCTCATCAATGTGATTGATTTATACTTATCAACCTTAGTCTATGCCATCTGTATGTTGATAAAGTATGGAAGAGGTAGACCCAGAACCTTGGGGGGTTCATAGACTTGATAACAATGCCTTTTGATAGCTTTATGACAATTGTATGTTATCCCAAATACTGCATGACATCAGGTAGTATGCATGAGTTAGATGTGATAAGCTCTATAAACTCATCCTACCAACTAAAAAACTTGGATTGATTCCCAAAGTATGTTCTCTCATGGGTCCAAGTGATTTTATAGAACTAGACATCTAGCCAGTAGTTAACATCATGGTGAAATTCACCCTTAGGAGACTTCCATCACATAAACACCAACAACAATACCAAAAATTAGTATTTGAAGGTTTTTTTCACAGTCACAAAAACTTTGTCAATGTTAGAAGTGAGTTTACTGACCAAATTTTTTGGCCTGATAAATTCCTCACTGTGATGGATCATTTGATGGGTGATGTCAATGAACCCTTTGATATCTTGTTTGGTCTCTTTGGTTATCTGCTAGAATTGAAATGCATTCAACCAGAATGTACTCCAACACATCTTCAATATATTATAGGGGGATTCCTCTATAACTACAACATTACTTTTCCTTTTTCTCTAGAAGAATAGGTGGCATTCATAATTTATAATGTACAATTGACCTCCCTCATGCAATTAGTCTTATAGCCATATCCATCATAAAAGTAGATATGTGGATGGTTATGTCTTAGGAAAGATAAATATTTCCCTCATTATAACAACCCAATAAAACCTCCATGAAATAATTGATTTTTCCAATAGTGGGTAAAGATATCAAGCACTCCACATAAGTATTATGGAGCGGTAGAGTCTATGTGGCTACACTAATATGGCTAGTTACACTCCTTTAACTGTGTCTAGGATAAACATGCAAAGCTATGCATTTTGAGCAAACTCATAACCATCTAGATCTATGAAGTGTGTTTGACATAATGCCACATTGATGCCCATATCCTCCTTTTATGATTTTGTAAACCCTTTGATGAGTTGGAGTTGATCAAACCCAATGATTACACATCTATTTCTAGAATAAATCCATGGAAGCTAAAAAGTAAAGATTAAAAATCCCCTAAAATTTAGATATCACCTCAATTTTCTTAGTAATGTATATGAATGGATTTACCTAAGTGCCCAATTTATAATGTCTCACACGTCCTTCAATGGTTTATAATCTTGAGGAGATGTGTTATCAATCAATCCTTCACACATGAGATTTGAATGAAGTGGATCCATTTAGCTGATGTGGTAGCATTTGGATGATGTGACATTTAATTGAAATGATGATTTATTATTTTTAACCTATCCCATTAATGGGGATTTGGTTATATGTTAATTTTTCCATTTCTAACATAGACCCATTACTTTTACAAATATATTTTTAAATCTTCTACCCCATACTTAATCATTAAATGTAATGACTTAATCATTAAGCTACACTATCTAATGCATATTCAAATGCATGTGTTTTTACTCTAATTAATTGATGTCTATACACTATACACACTAATCTAATTTATCCATAGTAATGAAATCTTCAACTATTGTATGCATCCTTCTAGTTACATATTATACACACCCTTACATTTACCGACACATGCTAAAATAAACATGCAAAATGCAACTATCCTAAAATAACACTTCACAAACATCTCTATGATCTATTTGGTGTGATATAACACCTTTATTCCATATTATTTTGAATTAATGGTGGTGGGACTTCAACCTACATCCATTTACCCACTCGACTAAGATATTTCCTTGTAAATATTAAAGGACCACTATTTTAGGATGGAAAAGTTCATAGATGATGTAATGAACCTTCCACTAGATGTGAAGCTCTCTAGGGAAACCTCTAAACTTGATATCATATAGAAAAACAAGTTTATTTACCTAGAATTCCTTTATTTATAGGTTATTGTAATGCCATGCCTTTTGGATATGATTTTTTATCTCCTGGGCCCATACTGATCTACGTATTGCTTCATCCATGCAATTCAAATCCAAAAATATATGAGTCAATGACTTTGAATCACCCATATACAAAACATTAGTGATCCATAGAATGGGAAGCACATATTCTATGGGCATCATAACTTCAAGCCCATAAACTAACTAAAATTGTGTAAACTCTATTGCATGCTTATAATTTGTGTGATAAACCCATATGATAGATGGAATTCTATCATCCCAGTCATCTTTCTATACATTACATATTTTAGTGAACATTTTATTGATCACCTTATTCATAAGTTTATCTTGGCCATTTGCCTATGGATGATACACAATGATTTTATGATGAGATATCAAGAACTCATCTATAAGGGACTTGATGGTCTTATTTATAAAATGGGTTCCTATATCACTTACTAATTTAATAAGATAACAAACCTGGTAATGATGTTCCCATATAGTAACTTAGATATGTTCTTTACACCATAACTAGGTGTTACAATAACTTCTAGCTATTTGGTAAAGTAATCCATTATAGTGATTATGTACCTTGCTTTATTGTGTTTGCTTGGGGGATTTATTAGCCTAATAAATTTAATGCCCCACTGTTCAAAGGGTTGTTGTGCTAACATGGGATGTAAAGGCATCTCATCCTATTGGTGTGGTTTCCCCATCCTTTGGCAAACATCACACTACTGTGAAACTCTCTATGTATCTTTAAAGAGATAGGGCCACCAAATATAAAATCTTACTCATAGCTGCATCTCCTATGAAATGGCCTCCTACTACTCCCTGATGCACTTCATCCAAAATATTCACATGCTCATGCTGAAGTTCCACTCTACATAAGAATTTGTCTTTACTTAAGTAATATAAAAATCCATTAATAAGACTATATGAAAGACCTATTTTTCTATGTCTTTATATATAGTGATCTGGGAATGTCCCATGTTTGAGAAACTATGCAATCTCTTGTGGTTATTTTAAAATCATAGACACCTTGAATAAGTATGCATTTGGTGACTCATATTGGAGTTCCTTAAGTTCCTCACCATTAGTTAGCTAGCTAAGATGGTCTAGACCAACATTTTCCCATTTTGTTTTGATGTTAATACAAAATTGAAATTATTGGAAAAACATCAACCAGTCAGATATGTGTCCTCTCAACAATGTCTTTTTCACTAGGTATAATAGAGTTTGATGATCAGTGAAAAATTCAAATGGTGTAGCCAATAAGTAGTTCTTAAACTTATGTAGTGGAAACCTTATCACGAAGGATTCTTACTTGTCATATAATTCTTCTCTTTGGCTAATAAATTTCTACTTTTAAAGTAGATTGGATGATCTAATCCACTTTTTCTAGGCTACACAAGTACTAACGAAATGGTAAGCCCTAGATTATCCACATGCACATGAAAATGTTTACTCTAATTTAGAAAAATTAGGATTATATTATACACTAGTTGTTACTTAAAATCAACAAATACAACCTGACAGTCTTTTGTCTATATATACTTAACTCGTTTTCATAGTAGCTTCTCTAAAGGGGTTGATATAGTGATGTATCCCTTGATGAATTTATAGTAGTAACTAGTTTATCCCAAAAAATATTGCACTTCTATTAAAGTTTTAGGGGGTGGCATGTTCACAATGTCTATGATCTTAACCTGATCTACCATGATTCCTTTACTACATATTACATGACCTAATAATACACCAAAATGTGTGAAAAATAGGAATTTATTTAGATTTAACACTATTCACAGTGCTCTACATCTTTCTAACATCAATCTAAGTTTTGATAAATGTTCTATGAATAAAGAGAAAACTACCCAATAATCGAAGTATACTTCCAAGAAGTCATGGATGAAATCCTTGAACGTAGTCAACACATCTATGAAGAACACCATAGACATATTTTTGAGTCCAAATGGCATGAAATTATAAGTGAATGAACCCCATTATGTGGAAAATGTGGTTTTGGTCCTATCCTCTTTTATGATGGGTATCTAATGGTAACCACTAAATCCATTTATGAATGAGAACACTTCATACCCAACAATAGCTTCTAAAACTTCATCTATGAAGGGAATGAGAAATGGGTCATTGACACAAACATCATTGAGGATGCACTAGTCTCCATAGATGTGTATCTCTCTAATATTATTTGGTTGAAATAATATGGGGCTAACCTTGTCACCCTTCTCAATCGGTAAGATAATTCCTACTTTTAACATATGATCAAGTTCAACTTTCACTTTTAGCTTTATATTTAGGTTTAGTGTATATGGTCTCTTCTTGATTGTCCATGTGCACTCATTTAACTCTATGTGCATCTCCCCTAAAGAAGGACCAGCACTTTTAACTTTTACAAAAATTTTAGGAAAGACATCCTAAGAGTCTTGGAGTAATTTCAAAACCTCCAAGATATCTTCCTATGTCCAATAGTCTCTGACATATGCCATTTTTGGTCCTTCTATGCCAATATTTTTTATGTGCTCATTTAATGGCTCTTGATACATCCTATGTTTTTCTTCATGAATAGAGTCATAGAGTATCTATTTTACTTCATGTTCTAATAACTGTATATGATCTATCTTTTCCTTATCTATTTCCTCTATGACTAGTTCTAGTAGAGGCTCTAACTCTCTCTCATTCAAAGAGATCCCCTATATCCATGTAATCCTCATTTTCCATCCAAGAATATTGCTCATCTTCCTCTTATATCTTATGGCAAGGTTGAATCCATGGTTTGACCTCACCTTGGCTAATTTCTAGAATTTGCAAGATGTGTTTTGGGGTTTTCTCTATGACTTCATGTAAATCAGGTTCCCTTTATGTTGGTAAATCTTCAACTCTTTTATGGCATAGAAAGGTTTTCATATTTTGTAGAGTGACTTGTACCTAAGGATTATCACTTTCAAAAATGAACATTTGGATGAAATCAACTTGGATATATGCCTAGTGATTTGTTTTTCTTCTTCGCTCCTGATGGATGTAGCATGTTATAAGGAAAAAACCTAGGGTAGAGATGAAACTATGTGGCTGAAATTTAGGATCTATACCCTCTAACATACATACCTCAATAAACCTATACACATGTAGTTCTAGGCATTCACCCTCTTGATAGATAGGCTAGTCTTTTTTGATAGTGTTAAGGAAATAAAATCAAGCTATGAGTAACCCACACACTTATTCCTATGTTAACTACACCTTCCTATGGATGGCCCACCAGTTCATAGTAATCCCCTTCATCACATAGTTAAGATCACTCACCCTATGGGTCTCATCTGGTACATGCTATTAAAATTACATGATGAACTCACCAACATCCTCTATGGCAAAATACTAGGGTATCAGTTGCTCAGTTTCAAATACCATTTGAAATGGTCTCAGCTCATGATCTCCTTTCACCTAATTTAGTACATGGGTTTCCAAGTGTCCAATAATTGAAGAAGTTATATCCCATGGAAGAACACCCTCTGGGTCTAGTTATATGTATTCATGCTCAGTACAACCCATTTAATATAGATAGTTTAGATTAGATTGTGTAGGAGATCTTACTATTATTGATCACACATCTTCCTCAACCTTATGAGGGATCTCCAATGTATTTATCCTCAACTTATCCAAGAGACATTCTATGTTGAGAATCTGAGTCTACAAAATAGTATTATTATAGAGAAAAATATACTTAGTTGATCATAGATCCTTCTACTTATCTTTAATTATGACCTTCATCCAACTGACATTGACACCAATATAAGGTGAGTCTAGATCTTTTAGAATGATATAAGGTTTAGAATCAGACTTTTTTAGAGGAATGCCAATGATCTTATCATCTTAATGAGACTCGAATTGATTCATGATGTTTTAATAGTCATACAACTATCATAGGCCCACTTATTCCATATCAGAGAAGGGTATTGAGTCTCATATGTCTTCATATCAATTAATTTAAAATCACCTCATAGAATTAGTTCTAAAAATTTAATTTTGACATCCTCCAAGTGACCAATAGGTTAGACCTAGCCATAGTCTGCAAGGCTGAGTGCGGTAGGGCTATAACTCAATGTAGGTCTTCCCAAGGCTTCCCAAGTGGATCTATGGATCATATTTAAAATTAGTCTAAAGTCAAATATAATGTTGGATATGTCATATCTAGCTGATTTTATGTCCATCCTTACATCAATATCCCAAGGTTTCTTGGTCTTTACAAACCAAACCATCTTATTAGTCTATTGATGGCCTTTCTATGCATATTATAGTAGGTTATGGAATAGGTTCATGATGTTTTGGGATATATCCTCATTATGTAACATATTGAGGAGTCTCATAAAATTCATCAATATAGTGAAAACCCCATCTTATCTTGGTATACACACTATCTACCCATACATCTATGTGTTAAGAGCAACATCATCCCCTTCATTAATTCCTTGTTGCTAGATTATCTTCAAAATATATGCATCTTCCTACATAGTCCCTTTTCAGTATTAGGTTCAAGATATTGGTCTGGCCATTCATTTCTAATACCCAAATCTTTAGGAATTTCTAATGGAGTTAATCCTTATTCTGCATGCTATTGTCTAGTTACTACCTATAATGTGGCATCCTCCCTTAGCTGCACATGAATCATATTAAAATTTCTAATAGCTAATAGGTCTCTCTATCTTTGTCTTTCTAAGATTGGATAATCTTCTGTATTGTGTTTCTCTATCACCTTGTAGTATGTTCATTAAGGCTGTCTCTAAGGATTTGTAGGAAAATTTATCTGCACATGGTTTAGTTCTCCATAGAGATAATGAATGGGTGGTTTAGGCCCATTATTTCCTAGGCCTCCCTATGCACCACATATATATCCACCTCTATATCCTCCTCTATTATCTTAAAATCCCCATCCACCCTTGTGCTATTGTTTCCAAATTTCCAATATTCTAGGGTGCATTCCATCCTTAATGTTATGTATATTCATTAAATTTGACCACTTGTGAATATGGTGGGTTTATATCCCATCCTGATTATTTCACTTAAATAATTGTAGGATTACATAGAGCTTGATATGGGTAGGTCACACTCAATTGTGTAAAGTTTTATGAGGTAGTATTTTAGTTTTATAGAAAAGGTAGGGGACCTACTAGTGTCTAAGGTTATTGTTGTGCTTTAGGAACCTAAGGAATCATTGAGGGATTATAACCTGGTATGATGCTTCCTAAAGTAGGAGTAGTCTATGGTATATCTACAACTTTATATGGATTAACCACAACTACATTCTTAGTTATATCCTCCTTCAATTCCTAAAGTGCACAAAAATCCTTGTCATCATGTGTAGGTGACTTGTAGAATTTATAATACATGTTCTATGGAGTCTTTATGTAATGATTTAAAAGATGACACTGTGAGGTTGCATGCCTTACCACTCTACATATGTCACATAACTTTTTCTTAACTTGGTGGCATTCATTTCTATGATGCCCTGATTATCCACACTTTATGTACCACAAATCTAACTTAGGTATCTCAACCCTTCCTTAAAACTGATCTAATTTTCTCAAAATAATTTACAATGTACTTTCTACCTTAGATGATGGTGCAAATATGTCACCATACTCTTCAATATTCTCTACCCAAATCACATGAACTCTGGCATCAAATTTATCTCCAAACTGAGTTTGATCCATGGAAAATATGATCCTTAGTCATAAACCTTATATAAATCAAACCACTTTATCTTCATCTTCTAAAATAAATTATACCTTATTCATGATGTTAGAAAATTTGTGATCATAGTCACTAACAATCCCTTGAAGTCCTTACTAGATCTCCTTCAAATCTTAAATTGTTTGGCTCAAACTCTTCTTAACCTTAAACTCTATGATGAACCAATTATTAACATCATCCAAGGATGCTCTAGATGTATTTTTCCAAAATATGAACTCTAGTACACATATACCCAAATTACCAATCAATTCAAACTTCTTGATATTATCATCAATAATTGCTTTTGCCTATCATTTCATGTCATAAGTAAGTAGGTACTATTCAAGGTCCATAGACTCATTATAGGGATCTAGGTGTATAAAATCACCCACCTAACTACACTACCATAATAAGGTTTCTTATAAATATCAAAATTGATTGTGTTATGACCAACATCAAAGATGGTTTTGGTCTTGAAGACTTTTGTGCACTTAGGGATGACTCCTGATCTGGTGGAAGGTATGATGTCTCATTTGACTATGTGGATGTGGATGTTGTAAATATATCTCCATAATTTCCTTCCTCTTCTTCCAAAATATGAAGTTATGTAATGAAATCCTTAGCCTATGCAAGGATTATATGATCTATCTCTATAGCAAGTAATGTTGTGATGCTATTGTTTGGTTGGTCTAATATATTCTACATAACTTCATGATATGCAAAATTTTGTACTTCTAGATTTTTTATATAAACTTCTTATATAATTGGTCCTTTCCAAGTGTCATAATATAAATTAATATGGGAATTACTATGATTTTGAAAAAATATGGACTTGGGGGATGTGTGTTTCCTATGGATATGATCCTTACCTCCAAAGATGTATCTCTCAAAACTTAAACCTGTACTATGTCTGTTTAATGTTATTTATGGAATACGTCTTCTATAAATTATGAAATTTTACTCATATATTATACTTCTACACTAATTCATTATTATATTATCCATATTAGACCCTCATCACTTAATCTCCCTATGGGTCTACTTGGCCCAGGCTCATTGCTCCATTTATCTTCACTGTACCCTTCTCCTTGTCATCTTATCTCATCCAAATCATCAATGCTACTACTACTCATTCTATTCATAGTTTACTGAAACACACTCTATCTATTCCATCTTTTTTATTGTTGCAAATCTCTTTCTAAATCCAGAGTATTTTTTTGATCCTTCTCTAGATTATCATTACTATACTCAAGTTCAAGCTCTATCTTTTCATCTTTGATTCATTCTTCCATATTTTGCACACATACCCATATACCTGAAGTGACCACCATATTATTAGGAGTGTGCACCATGGCCTTCTCAGTATCCAACATTTTGATTAGTATTAGAAGTCACTACATAAATTTTCCTTTGATTCCTCTCACAAGCTGATCCTTCACCATGTTAAAGGATAAATATCATTACACTACTCAGTGATATATCTATCAATAGTGTTAGTTATCCAATGATCAATTTCATAATTCCAATTTGACTCTAGTTTCTAAAACTATTCTATCTTCTCTTGAGTCCACACAATTACATCACTAGCTTGTGGTTGAAGTAGTGATATTCAATTGAAGTCAACCAATCAGCTAACAAACTTAGTAATTCACACTAAAAAATATCATAAATTTTATTGTAGAGGTGTTCTTGTATAATATCCCTTGAGGTACACCCAATTCTTTAGCTTTCTTTCTCTACAAATTTAAAAAATTTATGGTCTAGCTAGATCTCCACCTCTCTTTGGTTCAGTATCCATCACAAAATTTCCATGTTCACTACACCATTATTAGCAAAGTTTCTTGGGTTTCACCAAAACATGTTAATTATGGGGATAGGGTTTGTGAAGTGACTTAGAAATATTAAAAAAAGGTTTAATCAAGACTTGGAATCCATAAACAAGGTTTATTGTAGATAAATATACTAGTCTAGAGGTTCAACGCATGATAGAAACTACTTATAGATAAGTAAATTGATACATCCAAGTAATATAATGAAGGAAATAGTTATTATAACATAATAAACTCTCTGATTATACCAATTAAGAACATAAATACTTAAAATTCATATTAAAAAGATATAATACTAGAGATTATAACAAGGAAAAACTCATAGATCGATGTCTAGTTCTGTCAATACTCTATGCAGAAGCTTTCTGAGAATAACATTCACTATTCTATAAATCATATACATACTAAAATTAACATAATCATCAACCCTTATATTAGATTTGTTAAAAATACTTATATGTTCTATTTCCTATAGTTTTAACTTCTAGATTTACCATAATAAAAATAGATATCCATATCACATTCGATGGAATATTGACCAACATGGAGATTCCCATAATAAATCCTAACAACCCACAAATAGAATACAATTGGAATTACTATAGGATGTTATCATACATAAAAATAATTTTATATTTACCATTTATCTATAAAAATGTATCCTACAAATTAAATGTGTAAAGATTAGTCCTTACCTAGGATATATCAAAATTAAAGACAAAACTAAGTAAAGAGATAAGAGAGAGAGAAAAGGAATGAATACACCTCACTAGGTACATAAACCAATGCATCAATTTAATGACAAAATGTGTGTGTGTGTAGATAGTGATCAATTGGTAACTAAATTGGATTGAGCTAATGGATTTCTCAATCCCCATGTGTGGGTGGCTCAAGAACATAATTTGGTTTTGAATCCATAATTTCCCACCTCTACTTGGTTGATAATGACCTATGAATAGATTATATTGGACTAATTATGTATCCAACCCTCTCATGTAGGTGGCTTAAGAACTCAAGTAGACTATGATTCCATCATTGCCTACCCATGTATAGTATATGCATATGAAACTAAAGTTATGTGATGTAACTAAAGATGTGTAATTATAATTAGACCTGTATATGTCATCTCTATTCCTACTTGGGAACTCTAGAATGTAAACTAGCTCGAGGCCACATGGTAATATTAGGAGGCTCTAGGCCACTTGGGAACACCAAACACTATAAATGGATTAAGGCATCAATCTGGTGTGTAACTTGGAACATGGTTTTTGGTGTATACAACATAGAGAATGCCATGGAGTTTGTCATTCCATTCGATCAACTAGTGCATACATGAGCATACAAAAATAGTGTGATGTACAAGGCCCCCAACTATGATAACTAAGTTTATGGATTTTGGAGTGAGTTATAATAATATGCATCTAAGCATCTAAATTATGAGAATGATCACATCATGCATGATGCCCCCAATCTAAGCAAACTAGTATAAATTTGAGCTAAACTTATCCATAACTAGTAATTTGTAACTAAACATGTGCAAACTTGGAATGTACCTACTATAATTTTCTAGATAATATGGAATTTTCTAAAATTGAGGTTATTAAAGAGTAGCACATATCTTGGATAGTAGCACTAGTGGTGTTAGTGTCCCGATTTGGGCACTAATGTTCAACTATTCTAATTTTAGTGTAACTAAAATTGGTCTCTATGTCACTATTTCCCATTGTGTTTTCCTGAAACTAATTTATGTATTTTATGCCTTTGTGATGAAAACTATATTCTAAGTGCATTCAAATAGCCTAATCTCTATGACAAACCTCTATGAATACTCCCTCTTTTGAGGGCAGTTGTTGAACCTATGCAAGAATTTTCCTCAAAAGAAAAAGATCTATAAAATGTGTATTAAATGGAACATATATGACATAAGTGTAATAAACCAATATAATTTCCATACATAACATTAGAATGTAAGACAATCTGAGCATAAATTTTTAATTTATGATGTATGTTAGATATAACATTCACAAGGTTGTCAAGATAAATATAACAATGTATATGAACATTAAATTTGAGTAATAACTAAGTAGCTACCTAAGGGGATGGGACATGATGTCTATCATGGAGCCCAATTAGGGAGGGGAGATGCATGAGGTCTCTCATGACATCTAAAACTAGAGTGTGTAACAAGTAAAATACAAGTGTCATGGCCATGACTCATACAAGAAATCATACATAAAACACACATGTGGTACACAAAGTAGGCCAAGGGGCCAAAATACAAGGGACATGGGCATATGTCATCAAATCTAAAAAACCAAGACATACAAAGACATTCTAATTTCCACATATGTAAACAACAAGCAAGTTGGATTAGATACACATGGAAGGATGTGTTAAAATGCATATATACATAATCAGAAAGGCACACACAAGGACATGTTCACATATCCAAAGCATACATACAATGAAAATAAGTGGTGTAGATCTAAAAAACAATGGCATATTCAATTGCCTTTGAATATAATAAGCATAGAGACATAATCACGTCTAAACAAGGAAATATAAAAATGAAAGTGTGCATGAACATGTGGTGTGAATTTATATAAGAGCTAAAATACACATAATTTGAGTCTATAGTAGTAATAGTCAGTGATGAATCTAAGTAGTACGGGATGATTAATATCAAGATATATCAATGCTAAATATGTGATGTAGAGTTTATAAAGATGCAACCTGTCAATCAAAACTATGTATAAGATGTCCCCAAATGGGTGAATGTATCAAATGAAGAACCCATGTATCTATGTATATGTTGCTAATAGGTAAATAATAACAAATATGGATCTATGTAGTGGACCTAGGTCTTATAAGTATCTGTGAACACTTGATTAGAATAAGTGAATCATGTATGTATGATAAAAACTAACTAGACTTAAATAGATAACATATACATTGTCTAAAAAATATAAAAAAATGTAAACATAGCAACAAATACAATCTATACTTTGTATTTTCTAATTAAATATTTGAATGTTTTTGTGTTTTGGCATATTGTATTTTTTTTTGTATTTTTTAGATGTAAGATATGTACAAAAAACATGAAAATGAAGCTATATACAAGAATCAAGGTAAGATTAACTATGTAAAAGTAGAGAGGGACATATTAACCAATGAGTCTCATGGGAGATCCATTAACAATGTGGTCTATGTCAAATAAAGAAACAATAATTATTCATGTTATTTGAAAAGGTAACTGAGGTCCTAGAACCTATTATACTAAGTGATGCATGTGGAGTGGTGTGGAGTGGTGTTAAGAATCTGTGAAGCTAACTGGGGTGTCTTGTGAAATGTAAGGGTCTTAGGGACCCATTTGGTAGGAGATAATATATCTAACATGGGTGCCCTATGATAAAAACCTTTGTAAATCATTAACACTAATCTCATAATGAAAGGGGTAGAGAGAGGCTCTCTAGGAATCTACAAATATATCTAAAATAGGGGTCTTTCTAATATGGGTCTCCATGGGAGAGAGTATGCATATGTGGTAAAACTATAGGAATATACCTCACCTACATTGGTGGATCAACTAAAATTTATGGTGTACTAATGGAAATTATGCTCATAACTATTACTTGTAGCTATGGTTTAATTGCTTGTGGGATAGGTAAAGGATACTCATATGAAATACCCTCAACTATAACCACTTGATTAGCATGTATATACTTGAGGTACCGATGCACAATGGATGAAATGGATCAAAGCTATTGTATCAATTGAATATCCAATAACATTTCAAATGTGCTTATATTATGTACTACTAACAATCTAATGGCCACATGTCTTGGTTCAACATGTAGTGGAAGTATAATCTCCCCAATGGTGCTTTAAACATGGACAATAAAAGTGAAAATAACTATTTTGGTCATGGAAATGTCATGCTATGAATAACCCAAATGTTGTATAAGTGTGATAATAACCATGTTAATACTTAAACCATTGCCAACCATAATATTCTAACTAGGATGATGATCAATGTAGGCTCGTATAAAGAGTGCATATAAATCTAAATTGTCATCAATAATCTCATACTCTAATAAAGTGATGAGTGGTTTAGATAGTACTATAATATGATACACACCAATGATATTGTGTATGGGGTGTGTATCCTCTATAGTAGTGTGATAGGATGTTGATGTTGGATGTGCCTGATATGTATAGTGAACACGTGAAGTGTCTCCTACCTTATTAGTTGTATTTTTTGGAAACATATACTAAAATATTCTTAATGCCTTAGCTTCTATTGGTTTGACTTTAGGTGCCTTTGTAGGTGTGCCCACATCAATGATGTTGACCTCTATCAAATCATGTATCTTATATTTCAATTTGATGCATCTATTTGTAGTATGGCTTGGTGCCCTATGATAGTTTTAGAATGCATTAGAATCATATTTATTTAGAAGAGGCATTATCATATCAACCTCTTTGATGGGAGGGAGATATAGGACATTGAATTCTAAGATCCATTTTAAAAAACATGTCAATGATTCTATAATATTTTTGAAAACTCTCCATGGAGGAGGTAATAAAACCAAGTAAGGTGGATCTGAAGCTACATTAATTATGGCCTTTTGATCATTATTATTTTTAGTGGCCCTTACTTTGTATGGATTAAAATCTTAGTAATTAAATCTGATCTAGTTGTGTACATTAATTTTCCCATAGAGAGAAGCTTGATGTCCCTTTATTTCACTATGTAGCATAAATCTGTGAATGTTGGAAACTTTTTGAATAGGAAAGATTCATGCAATGTTGGTAGTAAACTCTATTTGAATATGTCTTAGAGATCTCTATCTACTATAGGGATATTCATATTTGCCAATATAGTTTTATATTGCAATACATATTCTTCAATATGCTCATTGTATTTTTTATTAATTTATGCCATTTTAGAATATGAGACCTTATCATGGATGTTGATTGAAAAGTGTGCCAAAGATATATCTTCCAATGGATTAAATGTGGTGATGGACTAATTTTAGATATCATAAAACCACTATAAGGCATAGTATTTTAAACTACACATGAACAAATTAGTAAGGATCCAATCATTGGACACATAGTCCAAACATGCTACATGGAAAGATCATAGATGGTACTCTAGGTCACTTTTTCCATCATATAAAATAAGTTTAGGTGCCACAAATCTAGATGGTAAAGGAGTTTCCACGATGTGATGTGTTAAAGGTGTATGTAAAAGAACATGAGAATCCAAGGCATGTGCTGGGCTAGTAGCAACTTGATCAAGATGTAATACCTTAGCCTACAGAGAATGAATCTCATGCATAAGCGATTGTACATATAGAGAGGAGGAACTAGCCATAGGAGGTGTTACCATTGTTGAAGGTTGTCAAGATAAAATGGGTTTTTTCACAAGCTGAGTTTCTCCCAAAGTAGGTGTAACAATATTTTTATTTGGGGGAGTAAAATATTGACCATTATTTTATTTGTTCTTTATTTACATTATGTCTTATAGAATCTATGCATGATCATGGGACTATTCCCAAGGTTTGTCTCTAAAAATCTATAAAATCTCATCTTTATTGATAATAAGATTTTCATTATGGAAGTGTCCCTATTTCCATATTTTATATTATTTTGATCTTGAGTAATTTTTGTATCATTAGTAATATATTCACTTTTTTGTCATTTATTATCTTGATATATAAAATAACTTACCACAAATTGACTAGGCGAAGATGCATATATGTGATTGACGCTAGTTTACACTGGGGGATTTTATCTTGTAATTTGATTTTCTAGTGTTTAAATATTTTCATGTAATAGTTGGTTATGAGTTTTCAATATTTAAATGAACTTGCTCATACTAATAATTTTATTCCTTAGAGTCTCACAATTGCAAATCCTAGTTGTTTCTAATTGAACATATAGGCACACACCGTATAGAGAAGAGGTGGATGCATGGATGGGATGAGTATGGGCATTAGTAACAATATTATATGCTAGTCATCTCATGTAAGAGTGATAACATAGACCTAAATAAAGGGAAAGTAGTTATCACCCTCATATAGATGAGGAAAAAGAGATTCTTTCTTATGCATAAGATATGGCATTGAAGCTTGAAATATAGCTGTTAGGGTATTAAATTTATGGAATAACTCCAATAAACTATATTGTAATTGATCCTCTATGTATGTGAGGATTTGTTTCTTAATTGAATTCCATGTAAGAGAATAATAACATGCTAGAGATAATGAAATATGACATACATTTCAACTAATATAAATCATCATGTACATATGTGTTTATGCCATCTTTGAATTCATTCCAAATGCAAGGAAATAAAAATGAAAAGGAAGATTAAAAAATTTGTAAAAAAAACTGATAAATTTCATTTATCATTATTATCATGATTATATGAAATATAAATCATAAAATACAGGGATCTAAAAGATGAGTGTGGGTCTCAAAAGGTTGAAAACATAAACCCTAGGGTTATCTAGGGTTAGGGTTTTTGCACCATTTGAAGTAAGTCAAGCTCATCAAATGATTTAGAATATTAGGGTTATAGAGTTTAATCCTTAGGTTTTTAAAAGGTATGAGTATAATTAGTCAAGGTATAAATATGTAATAAATACAACCACTAATTTGTAACAAAATTAACTAGTTTAACCATTCTAAAAATAACAATAAATGATGTAAACAAGTACATAGATATAAATTGATTGATATGGGAGATATGGAGACTATAAAATATGATAGGAGATAATATGAGTGCCATAAATAGGATCCAAGTGTCAAAACCCTTCCTAGATAGCAACACCCTAATTAGACAATAGTTTCAATAGCACTAGTGTCCTTATTTTGGTGCTAGTGTCCTCTATGTAGAACTATTATGAGTTTATAGGTGCACCTAGCTTTATGTTTTCTAGTCCTATTATTATGCGCATGAGCTATGATTCCCTGTAAGTGACCCATTTTGACTAATTTTTATGCAAACCTTAAACCTCCATGTTTTTAGGGCATCCATCTGGTACAAGTATCAAAGTGTGATGTTAAGTGGGGTAGACTATACATCCTCAACACTTTGATATGATGAGAGGTGCCCACATACCATTAATATGAGGAGGGATCATTATTGATGTAGTTCTCCCCACCTAAGTGTTGGTGCAAGTGCAAGTGAAGCTAGTATAAATATGACTTTGAGTCTTTTTGAGTTGAGCCTGAGACTAGAAATATAAGTATTCTATGATTTTGATGGATGTAGATGGTTATATATAGAAGTAGGGTAGAATTGGGATTGATAACCTTGATTTTGTATAGCTTATTCTAAGTTTGCTTTTGTTATTTATATCTAATTTCTATCTAGTGAATAAAAGGCTAAAAGTCATGTATATATACTGTTCTAATGGTTGTGTGGTTCTTAAAAGAGATCAAGGCCAACCCTAGGTGGTTTCTGATTTGAAAATATGTCCTTTTATGATAAAATGTGTAAAAAGGATAATAATTCCCAAATTGGGACACTAACACCATTGACATTACTATCCAAATTATGGTGCTAGTGTTTAGGTGGTATAACCTAAGGTGCTAAGGGCCATGATGTTGGAATGAAGGTCTAGGACTACTTTACAGATGTTTAGGGATGTGTGTGGCATGTATAAAGGATGGATAAGTGTCTAAATATGCCTTAAGATAGGTTTATGGCTAAGCTAAGGATGGGCGCTCTCAAGTAACACTCAACACTCAAGTGTCATTTTTAGACAATTACACTATTCTTCTGAGAAGTTTACTTTAGTGGCATTACATTTAGTTTTTGTAAATGATCTTCCTAAACCTATGCCATACTTTAGTTTTAGACCATACTTAGATATATTTATACTTATACCCTCATCTTCAATTATGGAATGAGAAGAATTTTAGTACACCTATTGTGTTCTTCCTCTAGAAAAGGAACAAAAAATTGTTCGATGTGATTGGAACTTATTTAGTCTTCAATAAAATGATCTCATCATTGACATTAGTCATTTTTGTGATCTCTACTGCAAGCAAATTTAGCTTCTTTTATGGGGACTTATTATTTATCTATTTAGAATTTACTTTGGTACCTCATTAGGCCTTTGTGTTAAGATGCAATTTCTATACCCACCTAAGGTATGCTTAAGGGGTGTTAGTGTAGGTTTTATTCCATTCTATGGTTTTTAATTATACATGTTTATAGAATGCCTAGGTGTCTTTTAGGTCATTGTGAAAGATAATATCACATTCCTGAGGATGTGAAGACATGTTTATCTTTCACCTATATAATATACCTTCCTAAATCTTGTATGGCTAATGAAGAATAATGTTGTTAATATAATTTATTTATTGTGAATAAAATATTCTTCCTTTTGAGTTGTTTTTATGATTTAACTACTCTATATATAGTATTCTTTATGCATTTGATCTTATCTAGACTGATCCTTGATTGTGTCCCACTCCAATATTAGGCACATTATGATTTTTATTATTAATATGTTAAATTTTATTTACTAGATAATGGAAAATATCTCTTCTTACCTTGATAGATTTTTATGCCATTCCTTATAAGTATAAATAATGATTTCACTAATAGACATTCTACAATGGTAGAAACGTAGTGCAATGGGGTAAGTTGTTTATAATTATGTTTCACCTTAAATTTGACATATCATTTGGCAATTTCAACCTTGAATTTGATGTCATTTTATCCATTACTTATAAGTTTTTTCATTTTTATTAGAGAAATAAATACAAAAATCATAATATCTTGGCCATACGTTAGATTTTTGGGCCTATTTCTTTTCTCAAAATAGTTTTTTGAGCCTAACAAAGTGGTATATCTAGATTGATTCCATTTGTCACTAGTCAATGGTAAATTGGTGTAGAAATTAATGGAATTATTAATCGATGTGTTATATGAAAAATCCAAATAATAAACTTGAGAGTGATATCTCTTACACATTATATATATTTATTTAAGATATTTTCATTAGTTTATTTTGTATATAAAATTTTGATTTCTCAAGAAAAAGTAGTTTGAATGGCCTATAAATTAAAGGTGTCATTTGGATAATGTATTCTTTTTTAGGTGTGGGGAGTTAACCATTGATTAAAGTATTATTTTAGTTAATAATAAACATCTAATAGTATACTAAGTGAAATTAGGTACTACCATTTGGGCCAGTGTCATATAAAAAATTGGTGTTATTGGGTGTATTTTACCCAAAACTTTCACATTATTGCATCAATTTTGACAAGAAAAATTTAGTAAAAATTGACACCACTTTATTTTTTTTAAGTGTTTGGTATGCATTCAATTTTTTCCACCCATCAGCTCAACTTATTTCATGGCCATCCCAAAATTCTAAAAAATTAAGTAACACAATTTCAACATTGATAAATTGTGATAATTGATAATTGAGGGTTCTTGGGTCCCTTGCCCTTTCATTGCATAATGAAATATTATTAAAATATAATTTGTGAGTTAGATATTCTTCAAAATGACATAAAAATTACATAGCCTACCAATTTTTGTTAACCTATCACAAACTAGGGACAACCACCAAAAACAACTAAAAATAATATTATGTCCCCCAAGAAATTTATTATACACATATAATGTACATGCCTATAGGAATTATTCCCAAAAAATATAAGAATTTGATTAGATAAAATGATTAGGATTGCATAACAAAAACTACCATGTCTTCCTCATATGGATCTACATCAATGATCTCTTGGTCTTTGTCAGTATTTACTAGGCCTATCTCCCATTCCTTGTCAATCAGGTTTTCTTCCATTGTGTCCTTACCACCACCATAGTGAAAATCATTCATGAATACTCTACCTATACTACCACTAAGAATTTCATTTATGAAGCCACTTATTCCATGCCAAAAATCCATATTATCACATTCCCAAACACTCATCCACTCAAAATCCCATTTTGATTTTCTCCTCAATGATCAGACTAGAAGAAACATAACACCATAA
The DNA here is from genome assembly GCA_037957365.1 of Torreya grandis. NCBI lineage: Eukaryota > Viridiplantae > Streptophyta > Pinopsida > Cupressales > Taxaceae > Torreya > Torreya grandis. The sequence goes on from JARHVA010003435.1 coordinate 1,891,431, forward strand.
AATGAGTTGTCTAACCTTTTGCCCCTACCTCTTCGAGTGACCCTACCACATCAATCACCAAGACTTTTGAAAATATAGGTGCCTTTATCAATGGTTAAAAAAGAGTATTCCTTTTATTAAAATCTTTTTTGCATGTTGATTTCGATCCTCTCTACTTTTATATTTATAGAAAGCAGGTTAGAATTTTGATGCTCTGGACCACCACACTAGAGTCTTCCCATTTTTGTTTTCCCCAAATTCTTAGATTCCTGAACCATTGATTATAACTAGATAGTTCATCACTACATTGGATTTTACTACCTCATTTTTCTTCATGAAACCAAAAAATTATGGTAAATGAGTTCTCAAGGCAATCAAGTCAAGGGGGAAACACTTACCATAAGACATAGATCATTACCACATGAAATAATATATATAATAAAAATAGGAGAGTAGGATGAAGAATATTTTATCTAATTACCTTAAATGGGAAGTGCACATAGTTGGGAGACAAAAGGGGCCTACCCATGGACATGTTTTTCATAAAAAATTGAGAAATCTAAACTGATGTAGATAATTTGAGAAGGCTACACTCAAAATTTGAGAATGGTGTAGCAACATGAATTATATAATTTTGAGTTTAGCTTCTAGAACACTATTTATTTTCAAAAATGGTTAAGTATAACTATTTAAAACATCTAAATTTTTAATAGGAACTTTTTTCTATCAAAATCAACTAAATATCTAGCCATGAGTCCTCTCATTTGTTGAGCATCATTTAATATTATTTAAAACCATTTGGTGAAGATTTATATAAGACCATTTAGTTTTTAACCTATATTTTTAAATAATTTTTCAATGAATATATATATTTTTTAGTTTTATAAGTAAATATATCTTAAAAAGTTACAAAAAATGGATAGCCGGTCATGTGTCCCCCACTAACCACCTCCAAAAAAATGAAAACTATATTTTTAATGCATGTATAATTAGACCTAGTTTGTAACCATATATATTTTAATTTGTATAAATTAAAAAAAATATATGCAAACATATATATGTATGTATATTTGTGGCATGTAGAGGCCTTAAAAATACATAGTTAGAAATCAACATAGATTGAAACCTTAAAGTAGTCCAAACATTATAAAAATCATATATTTGGAAAGAAAAGAACATGTTGGTAATTGTGGTAATAATTTTATGAATTTTAGCATTGAAATTTGTAGTGTATTTGGTTATGTAATTTAAATTCTATTGTTTTCTATCAAAACTCTTGGATTTGACTATGTGTTAATATGTCCAAGCATTTGGCTCATGAATCCAATCCATTTATGATCAAAAGGCTTGGTTTTTGAATTAAAGTTGAACATAACATGCACACATTAAGTAACTCATATGAATTATGTATAATTTGAAATAAATGTTTATAAATTTGTATTTATATTGTTACTTTTATATTCCTTATAATTTAAATTTATTTTAGTAAATATAATAAATTAGGGTCAATCTACATTTGATAGAGTTGGTCTCATAATTGCATGCCTTATGATGTGGGAGATAGTTTTTCAAAATATAATTTGGTTAATACTTAGGCATTTTTAGGGTCTCAATGTTGAAACTAGGGGTTTTAGGGCAAAACATTTTATTAAATGTCTTTTTTGGTAAACATATAGTCATTTTTTAGGTTTATGTACCTTATAGATTGCCTAAAAGTATTTTAAGAGTATTAGCTTTATCAAAATTGAAGTTTTCAAACCACTCACTTTGAATTCAATTCAAATTGGTGTGATTGTGGTAGCATAGGTCACATTGATGACCTACGCACATCAAACAACCACTTTATATTAATTTCACTTGCTCATCATGCCTCCCTCATCCCTAATCACTTCCTTCTTATCCCTCATCACTCTCTCCTAATCTATCATTTCCATTAATCACTCCCTCACTGACCCTTTCCATCACTCATATTCTCTAATCAGTCCCTCATCATCCCTCATGATCCCTAATCATTGCCTCATCATCCCTCATCATCCTTAATCACTCCCTCTTCATCTATAATAATCCCTAATCATTCTTTCCTCATCCATCGTTGTTATATTATATAAGTAATATATTTATAAAATTTATTTGGTGTTTATATTGATAATAAATTTCATATTATTTTAATATCTTAACGTAGCTTAACCACTCATTTAGTTGTGTTGAGTGTGTGATTGCAGTACATGTTACTCTCTTAGAAAAGGGATGGCATCATTAAGGGGAGAGAGATAATATATTACTGATGAAAAGAATGATAATGTTGTGTATACATGTTTTGAAACTTTGTTTGATAATAAAACTAATTTTATAATGTTTAGTATCACCTACAAAAGGGTAGACTATAGGTTTCAATAAGTAGTCTTGATTTGACATGATTTTAGTTTTTTAGGATTTCATGTGTTTTTAGGATTTATATGCTTTATAGGAATAATTTATATGATTATCATTCAATACAAAAAGACACCATTGTTTTATGAAATGACTTGCGTAAGGTCCAAACAACATTAGAGTGCATAGTCATTAGTTCTTATCAATTATATTTTGCACCCACTTTGTGTTGTAATAATTGTAGAGTATGGGAATCTAATGAAATAATGGGATCACCTCCAAGATATGGAACTTATAAAATTGATTTTAACCTCTAGAGAAGGCTGTATTCCATTCACTAAGCTTAGTGCAACTGATACATGACCAGTTCACTTCAAACTTTATCTTCTTAGTGATTTTGATCTTAACTAGGGTTTTATGAGGAAAAGAGTTTAGAAGAAGTTTCAAAACTAGAAAAATGGTGATGCACCAAATGGTTATAGTGGAAATTAATGATTGTTTTGATTGAACATAGTTGAATAGTTAATATGCTTAAATTTATTGAAGCATAATCTCACACATGTATAAATCAAAGGCAATATTGGGTTTTTTTATCAAATAAGGAACAAATTTATTAATTTTCACCTCCAACCACATAAAGGATTCAAAAATACATATTACTCACATAACACAACCAAATCAATAATTCATCACAAAATATATTCATTAATTCTCATTAATCAACAACATATTATAATTTACAAGGCCATGCCATCAATGCATGCCATTACACACTCTCAAGACTTAGGAAACATACCAAGGAGACATCCTTAAAGCTTCCCAACAAAATTTATATCCAAAATTATCCTACCTTAACCAAAGGATATTAAATAATTTATATATTAAGGAAAAAATAAGAAATAAATGAGACAAACAAACATAAGCCCCACACTTCACATGGAGGTTAAATCATGAAGGAATAATGGTCAACCAAGCATCCTACATCCCACATCCAATTTTCAAAATCATGAAAATAGGAAAATGAGTAATACAAAGGATTACCATGCCACATTCCACATGGGAGAAATAATGACAAAGGACAAAGTATCCCACCAAGGAAAATTGTGCCACCCTTCACATGGGTTCACTATTTGGTGAATAGTAAATGTTGTTTACATGTGAAAAATCAAAAGTAAAGAGCATCTCCTTAGACAAGGTTGGTCCACCACCATGTTATCCATGTGCCTTCATATAATTTAGACCCATGCCACATATGCAATATAAAATAATGTCATGACACCTCACTATAGTGAATAGGATCCACCACATCATTAGTGAAAAGTGTTGCATGAATAGTGTTCTACTGCCACATCATTATCTTTTAATTGAAAAAAAATTAGCTCCTATGATTTTCCATGATTGTAATCATGCCATTATTCTAATAAATATATAAAATTACACCACTCTATTTTTGGGTGATGCAAGATTGTTCGAGCCCTTGGATGCTCCTACATCATATATCTGAGGTAATTAATTTGATTAATTGATCACATAGAGGGGTTGAGTAGTGGAACCACCCTTTTGATCACTTGAAATAATGACCTTTGCCTCCACTTCTAATACTACATGTGCACCCAAATAATAATATTTTTCTATCTCCACTTCTAGTTTATAAACACTAGAACCGAAACCATCCTACTCCAATAGATGTATACATGAAATCCAATCCACCAAAAACAATTATGGGATCACACCCATTAAAAACCATATTCATGGGATCAAAACTCCCATCCAAAACTGACCTCCTCCACCAAGATGCTCTATCATGCATCTTATCTATCCATGTGAGCTCTAGCCCATCGTTATCCATCCACCTCTACAAAAATCCATCATGGATTTATTCTCTCATCCAACCACTTGTTGGATCCCCCACAAAATCATAAACCACCACATTAAAAACTACTTGTATCTCCTCTCACATGGCTGAAAATAAATCTTTTTCACTCTCATCACGTGCATATACACTAGAAAAACAAAAATTCCCTCAATACCAATCTCCCCATACTCCAATGGCATGCTATCACATTATTCCATATGGCTTCAATCTTGAATTTTTTTCAACTCTCCCTCCATCATCAAATCATATTATAGCTCCACAAAAAGCCTTGGATCTTCAAATCTTCCCATAAAAACTTTCTATTATTATTCTCTTTCCACACTTGGCTATAAATGAGCCTCCACATGTGCATTCTCTTGTAAAAAAATCCTCCACCATACTTTACTCTTATGCACATAATTACACAAAATCATCCTCTAAATCCTCCATTATGGAAACTTAAAACATTACATTGTTTCTATTTTCACCCACATGCAGCTCTTCAAGGCTGTAATCTTTTTCTTCATACAACTCCACATGACTGCAACATTTTTTCACATGCATCTCTTCTTGGATTCTTTCCTCCTCTACATTCTTATCATGTTCACTAGGTTGCACATCATATTCATCAAGATATTCCTCCAAAGAATCTTGTAAATCTACATGGATACAAATTTTGTCTTCCCCATCATCACATAATGGGTCTCCTTCATCTGGTTCAACAAACATAAATTCTGCATCTTCCTCCATCAGGAATCCATCTCCCATAGGATGCTCACATGACATATCATTATTGTCTTCAAATATAACCATCCTCTTTTCAATTATCTTCTCCTCCTATAACTTCTCTTATTTATTTTCTTCATTCCTCTTCCATGTGTCTATCTCTTTCTTCAACATAACAATTTTGTTTTTTAGGGAGTCTATCATCTCCCACATCAAATCTTTCTCTTCATCTATTTCACATTATTCAATTATCTCTACTAGTAGATCCATTAGTCTAATCCATGTATTTATATTCTTATCTCATTCTATTTCTGGTGGAATCCTTCCACTCTTCTTCTCCATCTTCACCTACATACCTTCAAAATAAACATACAAATAACTCACATTCTCAACTCAACACTCTCCTCCCAATGAATTTAAACTTGCTTTGATACCATTTGATGTGTCCTCAAACCACATAAAGGATTAAAAAATTTATATTACTTAAATAAAACATAACTGACTCAAGAATTCATCATAAAATATATTCATCAATTCTTATTAATCATCAACATATTACAATTCACAAGGCCATGCCATCAATGTATTCTATTTCACACTCTCAAGACTTGGCCAACATTCTAAGGAGGCATCCTTAAAGCTTCCCAACAATATTTTTCTCCAAAATTTGCCTACCTTAACTAAAGGAGATTACAATAATTTATAGAATAAGGATAAAAAATAAATAAAGGAGACAAATAAACATATACCCTACACTTCACATGGATCAAAAATCATGAATGAAGAATGGTCAACCAAGCATCCTACATCCACATACACTTAGGAGAATCATGACAAGAGGAAAAGGCATAAGACCAAGGAATACCAAACCACATTACACATGGGAGGAAAAATGACAAAAGATAAAGGTTACCACTAAGGAAAATTGTGTCACCCTTCACATGGGTTCACTATTTTAATGAATAGTAAAAGTTATTCACATGTGAAAAGTCAAAAATAAAGAGCATCTCCTTATACAAGGTTGGTACACCACCATGTAATCCATGTGCCTTCATATAATTTCAACCCATGCCACATATTACATCTAAAATAGTTCCATGACACTTCACTAGGGTGAATAATGTCTTTCACATAATCAGTGAATAGTGCTACAAGAATAGTGTTTTGTCACCACATGCTTTTGTCAATAATATTTCAAAATGACAAGATAAATACCAGAAATGATTTTTATATAAATTAAATAAGACTTATATCATTCAAAAATTTAATAAAATCCATACATACATAAAGATATCACAAGATAAGGAAGGCAAAACATCAGTCTATTGATATTCTCTAGGTTACAACATGTAGGTAAATTTATTAAAATAAAAAAGAAGTGTATATAAACACACATATCCATGGGATATGTAAGAAACCCATATTTATATAAAAAAATGACTCTCTTGAGAGATAATAAGTCAAAAACCCTTACACTCAGTTTTGGAGCAAAAAATCAGGGAGTCTCCATACAAATGCCATCAATCCCAACTTGAAAAAGTGTCTTTGGTGGAGTAGAAGGAAGATAAGGAGTCTACAGAGGCTGGGCACTTTTCCAAGTGTTTAAAGAGAAAAAAAATCTATTGGTTTATTTTAGTTTAAACATTTCTCCTTGAGTTATATTGAAGAAATCTCTCCCAAGAATTGGGGCTCTAAAATGAACTTCATGACTTGGTCAAAAATTAAATGATTTTTAATATTTAGATTTTTTAAAACCTAACTTGAAATTTGTAGTCGAGACTTTTAAAACTTTCAAGTCATTAAAATTGACAAAAAGGGATGTGAAAATTACAATGTGAGCTTTTACAATTAAATCCATTTAGCTTGTCAAAAAAGAAAAGTGTGAAATACAAGTTACACTTTTTCAACTAAAGCCTAAAAAAAAAATTTAAAAATTACAAGTAGCTCTTTTTCAACTTAAAGTTAAGAGTTGTCAAAGTGATAGTTGTAATTTTTAACTTTACAACTTTAAATTATATCTTACATAATTTTTAGTTTACAAAATACATTTTTCAAATAATTAACTAATCAATCCTTAACAGTGACTTCTGAGGATTCTTTGTCCTTTTTCACTTGTATCTTCTCAATATAAACATCAAAGCTATCAAATATTTATTTAGGAAATATTCATCAAGGACAATTAGTGAAGATTGTTGATGTCACATTCTGATACTACCTTAGATAGTTTTCTAGAAGAAGCTATGTAGAGTTGGATATCCTTTCCCATCTAATCAAGTGTATTATGGTACTTGATAAATTGGTGGATGAAATCCAAGTTGAAATTTGTGTCTTATGTTGATTCCTTCATAATCACCTCTTTGAATTTATCTAAGACCTCATGAATAGGAAGAGGTTTATCTTGGTAATCTGATGCATCACATGAAAATTTACAAATTGAATATTCAATATCATACATTGTATTTGTGGCCTTGTCGCTTGTGCTCTTGGCCTTATCAATATTTTCACTGAGTATTCTAATTCTAAAATTTCCTGCCCTCTCTAACTCATCATGATCTAAAGGATTTTTTATTATCTTTTTAGACATGAGGGTATCACTTTCTATCTATTCAATGTCCTATAATTTAGGAAAGTATTGGTTTATCCTTTCAACCTCTTCCTTATATTTATTAATTTATACCTTCAAAAATGCCAAGTCATTATTAAATTTTCTTTTAATAGTCCATGTCTAACCCTGTCACCCTATTTAATTTGTTTATTATTTATTAAACCTAGTATTTTGTATCTCTTCCCATTGTATTAATCTCTATCATTGCATCAAATATTTCCTTATTAGGGAACTGAGAGAGAGATTGAGTTGGTTGAGCTGATTCAAGTTGATTTGATGGGTCTATAACCTTAATATAGACATACATTTCTCTTCCTTATTCTTGAGATAATCCTTAGTCACCTTGTCACTATTCAGTTTATCAAAGAGGGAATTTATGCTTGTTTGAACATCATGTTTTAGTCCCTCTCTTGTTGGATAACCAAGGTGTAATTTGGATATCTGATAATCCCCCACCACCAAATATTCTTTTTTTCCCATGTGGGAGTACTAATATCTCCACATAATTTTCTCTTATTGAATCATATGATATTTTTGAGATGGTATTAGGACCTGTCATTGGTCATTGGATGCTTCTAATAAACCAAAATCTAGGTTACTGGGAGATATCATTTGTTTTCTTTTCTTTGACACTGATTGTGAAATATAACTTAGAGTGGCTACCAATGAATCCTATGTTGTTCCTATTTTCATTTGGATTTTACCATTTGAGGATATGTCTTATCTCTCCTCATCCAAGTGGCACAATTGAAACACCTCTAGGTTGTGGGTATCCTAAGAATGAGGTGAATCTCTAGATAGGGTTAGTTCCCTTGATGTACCACTTGAAGATAACTAGTACACCTATGCTTTATGAGGGAAAATGGAGAGAAAAATATGAAATTAAACTATCCTAAGGGTATTGATACACCAAATATATTGATGACTTCCAACCAACTACATGTTACACATGAGACCAAGAGACTAACTATGCATACACTTCTATAATCTGAACCTTCTCACATTAGTGTTTCATTGTGAAGGTTATGATGAATGTTTAGGCTAGAAGGAATAGATAAGAGGCCTATAATGGAAATTTTTTAATAGGATAAATCACTTGAACTTTGATACTCCATAGAACACTTCACATTCCTTGCAAGAAAAATATTTCAAACTATAAATAGGTGAGAGAATGAGACAACCATGTTAAGAAAACAATAGAAAACTATAAATAGGTGTGAAACACACTAATAATAGTCATAAAATAGGTAAATTAATTATTATTATTGATCAAATGGTATGAAAATTATTAAGGATTCACCATACTCAGGTGGATCATAAGTTACAAAGGCTAAAATGGCTAGTTATTATAAAACTTAAGAGAGAGGAGAAAATAGAAGTTAAAAGGTCATAAGGACACTTGTAAAGATGAGAAAAGGAGTTAAATATGCATGATAAAAATATGTGAAATGAACCATGCAAGGTCAAGAAGCACAAGTGTCATCTCAAGTCATGAAACTCATGAAAAGTGGCATGGCAGTTCTAATTTTGGCTCATAAAATTATCTTCATAATTAATCCCTATTTGAACATACCAAAATTTATTAAAGATAGGTATGATGAATGGAATGAGATGGAATAATTTTAGACATGCCTCTCCATGCATTGTTTGTAGTCCTAGTCATCTAAAATCTTCCCAAAATGAGATATCACCATCTATAGTCCAAATAACTCTTCTTTCATGTACCCTGCACACTTGGCATCTAAAAAGGAATAATTTTTCAATTAAAATTAATAAAATGGAGTGTATTAAAATTTTAAATACCTTCCATGACCTCACAGGCATCAAGCACACCTTAAAATCAGCTCACTTGAAGTTTTCCACCCTTCTCACTAGCTTGGTCACTATGCCAATTTTGACTGGATGAGATGAAGCAACTAGTTGAGGCACTCAAGATTTTTTAAAAGGAATGAAATTTACATGGAGATTTATATCAAGTCATAATATTCCCTTATATGTGATTGGAATATTTTGAAACCTACAAAACACACAAAATAGTAAAAAATACCTTGTTTTGTACTCCATCCATACAATTTTATACAACTAAAAAGGATGGGAAGGATCCTAAAGGATTATTATGAAGTTTTAAATCACTTTCATGGTAAAAATAGGCCATATATATTTCCCTCAAACTTCATTTTCCCAGTCAGGTCCTTCCAAAGGTTTAGCAAGGGTTTTAATCTTGTTTTAACTCCTAAGCTTTGGTAATAAAAAATTGATGTTAAAATCTCAACTAAATTCCAAAAAATTATTGTTTATGACCCTTTATAACTCATCCTATCTCCTTGAATCTCCATGAAAAGTACCAAGGGAGATACAAGAACTTAAAGTTATCCTATTGAGCTTTTTTCTCCTCTTCCTACATGCCTAGTGTTGTCTTTGAGCTAAAAGTGGATTCCTTAGGGGTTTATTTGAATTAAAAAATATTTTAAAGGTATATTATGACCCCATAATAATTATCCAATCCATTATAAATATTTCCTAAGGTTAGAAATGAAAGTAACCTATCATTTGAAATCTAGGCCTAACCATGCCTAGTAGACCATATTTGTCTTAAATCCTAAAAATGGCTTATCATGGATTCCCCTATAATTTATATGATTTAAACAAACATAATTTATCCATAATATATTTTTTTAATACACTATAGTTATAACTTGAGGTTAGAAACAAGTTTGACCCTCTATTTGGCTTGTAGGCCTAAACTTGCCTAATAAGCTTGTCTACACCTTAAAGCCCAAAATGAATTTATGATGGATTTAATTGTAGTTTATAAGTTTTTAAAAATATATAATTACCCCATACACATTTAAAAATTATTTATAAGGCATACCTAAGGGTGGAAGTAACATTGACCTCCTATCTGGACATTAAAATAAAACCCTACCTTTTAGGCCTGCTTGCAAACTTAACCACCTATGACATCTTGTTGGGTTTCCTTATTATATGAGGTTTTAATCATGTTTTTTTATATTTATTACCACTTAAAACACATACTTTACTTATACAAAAATCCCATAGTCCACCCTTTGTCATCTTTTCCCTAAAACTTGCCAATTTACACTTAAACGAAGTGCCCTCTATCTGAGACAAAACAAAGGGAACTCCCCCTATTTCATCATGAAAAATGAATATTTTATAGGATTATATAGGTAATAGGTACTGTATATACAAAAAATTTCCCATCTAATAGGTCATTTGACCTTATAAATCCATTAAAACCCAAAATAGGTTGTATAAAGAATATTGTGTGTAGGGTTGGTTATGTGAACTATGGGATACCTTTCTAGAGCCATTTATTTTATTGATTGGTGTTATATTATAATGTATTAATTATATTAAAACCTTAAACAAGGTGTTTAAATCCATTCCATCACCTTAACTCTTTACATAATCCTTCCTAGGACCTTGACTAGTCAAGACTGTGTGTAACCTTCCTGACTGTGTCTCTATTTTCCTCCCTCAAGGATGACCTCTGTAGGTTTTCACCCATGTTTGAATCTTGGGTAAGTGTTTGGAGATCATCTAAAGGTATTTTTTTTACAATAAATTCTCTCTTTTAAATCCAAGTCATTCCATACCTTTAACTATTTTGATCAAGCTCATTGTCTGTCCACAATCACTTACAACTGATTGTGTGGGAGTCCTTAGGATCCTGTAGGTGATCATAGGTTATATAGATTATAATTAAAAATATTTAAATTAACCTTATAAAAAATAAAAATAAAAATAATTCTCTAAGTTTATTAATCTCTAATTTCACAATAAATAAACATCTTTGCAAACTTTCACCTTTGGTTGGCTATAGGTGACTAATTTCAAGTGAAAGGACTCTTGAAGTCATGTATGGAACTTGGAACACTACATATCAAACTTATCCTGATGATATATATGTTCATTGGTGTATATTTCACTCAAAAAGGCCATTAAAAACAAGGAATTATGACTCATCAACACCTTGGATAGTTAAGGTCACCTTGTACCTTAAAAACTTATAGATATTACTACCTAAATTAGGTACATAAAAGTGCATATTGGATCTCTTTAGTAATCATCCTCCACTGATCCTCTACCTTCCAATTCTTTCCAAGTTCTTTTAATATGTAGTTTCTACAATATTTATCCATTTATATGCATCAAAAATCTTATAAATCTTGGAATATGGCCTTGGCCAAAATCCTTAGACCTCTATTTTCTCATTTTAGGGAAAAGGTCCCTATATACTACTATTGGATCTTTGGAAGGTGGTTCTTAACTTACATTTGCCACTCTACACCTTAGGTAGGTATTTCATGGTCCCTTAACATAGAAAGACTCAAAATAAGGATTCTAACTTGTCCAAATTCATCCATCAAGTACCTTCAGGCTATGTCAATGCTACATGTAGGTGGCTATTTGCATATACAAGGACAATAAGCAACACTGAGCAATATGCAAGGTATAAAGGTTTATGATAAATTTAAGCCATCAAAAAATGTTCAAATGGAATCCTATAATTATTTAAATATTAAAACACCTCTTTAAGTTTTCCATCTTAGTATGATGTCATCAGGGAGGTTCCTGTAGATGCACTTTCTAATGGTGGACTGTATGAAATTATTATGTATGACTGTAACAATCCCTTTTTACATTCTTTAAAAGTTCTAACTTGTTTTTTTTTTCTTAAGATAATTAATAACACATTTAAACCATACTTAAATATCCATGAATGATATATATCCCTCCCTTATATGTGATTTAATCATGACAACAAGTGAAAATGGGTGAAGAGGTGACTGTATGGTGTTCATGATTACAACTCATGGGAATTACTTTTAAGAATGAAGTTTAAAGGTAAATGGAATAAATATATCATTGGAAACATGTAAATTAATCTAAAAAAACCACTTAAAGTCACCATAAAATCATAAAAGTCTTGAAAATGGTGGAAACCTACTTGTTGCACAAAAAGTGCTTCCTCCTATAACTTAAGATGATTTGCATATCAAAACACCTTGAAATGATAAAAAAACATGGATATAATTATATGATGGATTTAAAATCCTTTTAAATTAATCGCAATAGTTATATTGTATATAATCATCCAAAAAAGATCAAAACCTATAGGGTGCATAGATTGACAAGTAAAAAAACATAGTCAACTTCATAAGGATGGTTCATAAATCACAAGCCAAAATTATTTGAATATTTTTATGGAGATTAATATATAAGAGTGTAATACCTTATCCCAAAATTTTTTGACCTAAAACTTCTTTAACTATCTATACCAAGCACAAACCTACTAACCACTTCTGTGTGTCTAGAAAGGTAAAGAAGGAGTAGAATATTTTAGATAAAAAATGGAACTTAAAAAGCATGTAAAGTGTGGAAATTAAATTTAATAATATTGATATATGTTCCATGAACTTCTCCCATATGTCACCCTCCCTCATGGGCTATACAAGTGTGAAACTCCCCCTTTTCAGTTGATTATTTGATCTTTAGTTAGATAACCTACAAGATTATGATTGAAATAACATTAATAATAGTTAATCTGACCTCTTGGACATTTTTAATGAAAATAGGATACTTTGACACCTTAAAAACCATGCCACTTGCATTTATGACCACAAAAATGACTTTAAAAGACATAAGATTAATATAACTAAGACCAAGGATAATATAACAATAAATGACATTAAAATAACAATAAAACACCCCATGAAAAAATATTAAATCCCATATAAACCTCTAAAGATTAGGTTTTTACCTATAGGGGTCCCAATTTGACATGTAGGGTTAAATTTGGTCAACATATTGGTAACTCATAGGGGTAGTATGCCTGATATACTAACTAGACAAGTAACCTTATCAGTACATTGAGCTTAGGGAGTCATATAAAGTTTGAGACACAAAAATAATACTTTGACCATCGACAACAAGATTTGATCAAGACAAGACCAATGACTACCTCAACCACACAAAGTAAAGAACACACATAAAACAAGGCAAAATAACTAACAAGACACACACACACATGTGATCAAGGAACTTAAGGGAATCATAAAACAAACTACTATGCAAAACTAGAAACTAATCATACCTCTTTTCTGGGATCAAAAGGATAGTTTCTTGAATCTCTTTCTTCATGAGATGAATCATAGTGCCAAGCATGTTTCTCTTTGGATTGGATGCTTAGTGGGTCAGACCTATTCCTTGGCACTTCATTTGATCTAATCTTAAGTAAATCATCCTTAAATAGTTTTATAATGTAAAATAATTCCTCTTTAACTTGTACACATGTCTCATACTTCTTTCCACTCTTCATCTCATGATTAACTTGTATTTTCTTGGTAAACATGGCTTCAAGAGGAGTAGTTTCTTGTTCCTTGGAAGATTGAGGCTAGTAGGAGCTTGTTCCATCCTTCAAGAGATGATGTGTTTATCCATAATTGTTGAGAGTATGATAACCAATCTTTATGGATTCAAACATGTCATCATGGGATGCATATGCTTCTTGAAAGGATAAATTTGAAAAGTTGCTTCTTCCTTGCATACTCACTTGAGTGTCATAGATGCCTTCTCCATTATTGAATAGATAATAGCCTCCTTGAAGAGGATTATAAACTGATCCAATTAATATAAAAAATTCATACCAAGGATGATTATTAAATTATTCTTTCCCATCTATGATATCTTACATAGTGATGGAAGAACCAATGACTATTTCTTCATCTTTAGTAAAAGGAAAAGTTTCTTCCATATCAACCCAATCAAAAGTTTCCACACAAGAGACCACATATTATTCATCATTTAAGACCTCTTAAAGGATATCAAGATGTATCTCAACTTACATAACATTACTTTGGTTCCCAAGGATTGTAAGATCCTCAATTTCCTTCTCCTTCTTAGTGATGCCAAGCCTAGGCATCTTGTAATCATGTGACTTAGCCCAATGAGGCTGCCAAGGAGTTGTATTTTCTTCAAGAAATATTTCTAAATTTTTTTCAACCAAATTATCCTCTTTATGTTATCATACCATATGTCCATCAAGGCAAAGGGTGATGGGGTGAGGACAATATGAACTAGTTGGTGGAGGTGGCATATAAAACTCAAAATCAAATTGAGAGTGAAATGTAAGGGATTATTTTGGAAGATATTAAGGGGAGGTAGACCTTGGGATAAAATGGCTTATTTTTATTCCTTCCATTTGACAATCAATTTATTCACATCTGATTTATCTTGATCACTCTCTTGAAGGAGGTCAGATGGGGTGTGTTTAGGCATAGGATCTTCTTTTAGGTCTAAACCTTCTATCACACCTTGACTAAACAATTTCATCCTTGACTCTAACTCTTAAATTTGCTTGTCTAGGTTCTCTTGGAAAATTATTTATTGAAGTTCATATGCATCTTCTTGATGATGAGGATTACAAGAGGGCTGACATGAAACACTAGAAGCTTCTTAAATAAGGGTGGGAGGGACCTGCATAAGATCAAGCTATTTCTCAACTTCACACTCCTTATCAAGGCTTCTATTCTCTTTATTTCCCCATGACTCCACTATCTTATTACAACTTAGGATGTTATTATTAAGAGTCTCTTATTGAGGTATTGATGTACTTTTAGGAATGGGTGAAGTGTTCAATAAACTTGGGATTTTCTTAGGTTTGGATTCTCCACCTTGTCTCCAACTTGGAATCTCATATCAAGAGGTCACTTATTGAGGTGAGGTGGGGATGTAATTGGAGAGGGAAATGAGGTCTTATATTTAGTTGATGATATGGATTGATACATATAATTATTAGCTAACTCAATATTCCTATCAATATTTGCTTTAAAATAAGGTTTGTCTTCTCAATGCTCTCTTCTAGGTGATTGGGAAAAGGATAACTTTGAAAAGCTTGATTGGGATCATGTAGGACTGATAGAAATGTTGGGGAAGTGGATATGAGGGTTGGTAGGCTTGGTGAATCTACCCCTCATGAATTCTTATCCTATCCTCTAAGGATGAAACTAAACCACTTACATCTAGCATTTCACTTGTGAGACTTTACCAATTTGATCTCTTAATAGGAGCCTATTATCTTTTGACTAGTTCTAATGCATCTCTCGCCTTATAAATGAAATTCTTAAGAACATATTGACCTTATCCTTTTAGTGTGTCAAGATCTAACATGTAATTCTCATATCTCAAGAGTGTTTTCTTGAAAATGGAAATGGATTGATTTGCTAAGTGACTAGGTTGGCTAAGAGGGGCAAGATATTGAGAAGGATGGTCATAGGGTTGATACAACTCATGACAATGTTAGTTTTAGGGATGATAAGGATCATAAAAAGGCTAGTATGGAATGTCATAGGCTTGATATACCTCACCAACTTTTGTAAATTAGTACTCAACACCAAAGTTATCCATGGAAATTCATTAAGAAGCAAGAACACAAGGAATGACTATAAAAAATATTCAAAAGCAATACCTGGGCTGCTTGACCAATTGATGTAACTTTAGAGTCACCATTTATTATTAGATAGATGCCTCTAAAGGCTGATGTGTTGAAAGACAATACCAAAAATATTTTAACTTCTTAGAATAAGAGTCCCATTAGATATGCCAAAAATTGTTGTCACTTGGATTGCACCCTTTGAGGAGATGTATCAACTCTCCTCATCCAAGTGGAATAATTGAAACACTTTTATCCTATGGGTAGCCTAAGAATGAGGTAAATCTCTAGATAGGGTTAGTTCCCTTGATGTACCACTTGTAGATCATTACTACACCTATGATTTCTGAGGGAAAAGGGAGAGAAAAACATGAAATTAAACTATCCTAAGGGTGGTAATACACCAAATATATCGATGACTTTTAACTAACTACATGTTACACATGAGACCAAGAGACTAACTATGCATACACTTCTCTAATCTAAACCTTCTCACATTAGTGTTTCATTAGGAAGGTTATGATGAATGTCTAGGATAGGAGGACTAGACAAGAGGCCTATAATGGAACTATTTGAATAGGATAACTCAATTGACCTTTGAAACTCCATATAACACTTCACATGACCTGCAAGAAGAAGCTTTCAAATTGTAAATAGGTAAGAGAATGAGACAACCATGCTAAGGAAATAATAGTAATCACTTAGGCAAGATAAAAAATTCAAGTGAAACACACTAATAAATATCATATAAGAGGTAAAATAAGTAGTCTTATTGATAAAATGGTATGTAAATGAGTAGGGCTTCACCATACTTAGGTGGAGTATAAATTACAAATGTCAAAATGGCTAGTTCTTATAGAACTTGAGAGAGAGAGAGGAGAAGAGAGAAGTCCAAAGGTCACAAGGAAACTTGTAAATTTGAGAAAATGAGTTACATATTCATAAAAATAATATGTGAAATGAACCATACAAGGTAAAGAAGCACAAGTGTCATCTCAAGTCATAAAACTCATGAACAGTGGCATGAAAGTTCTCATTTTGGCTTAAAAAATTGCCTTCATGATTTATCCCTATTTGAAAATACCAAAAATTATCAGGGATATGTATAATGATTGTAATGAGAGTGAATTATTTTATACATGCTTCTTCATGCATTGGTTGTAATCTTGGTCATCTAGAATCTTCCTAAAATGAGCTATCACCATCTGTAGTCTAAATAACTCTTCTTTCATGAACCTTACACACTTGGATTCAAAAAAGGCATCATTTTTCCATTAAAATTAATAAAATGGAGTGGATTAAACTTTTAAATACCATATATTTCCTTATAGGAATTAGGCACACATTAAAATTAGCTCACTTGAAGTTTTCCACCCTTCTCACTAGCTTGGTCACTATGCCAGTTTTGACTAATTGAGATGAAACAACTAGTTGAGGCACTTAAATTTTTTTAAAAGGAATTGAATTTACATGGGGAGTTATATTAAGTCCTAATATTCCTTCCAGGTGATTTTAATCTCTTGGGACCTCTTGAAACCTATACAACACACACAATAGTCAAACATACATTGTTTTGTAATCTATATGTACAATTCTATACAAATCAAAAGGATGGGAAGGATAATGAAGGATTATTATAAAAATTTCAAGAAATTTAATGTTCAAACTAGCCCATATGTATATATTTCAAACTTTATTTTCCCAATTAGGTCCTTCTAGGGGTTTAATAAGGGTTTTAGGCCTGTTTCTACTCTTAAGCTTTGTTCATAAAAACTTTAAATTCAAATCTCAACTCAAAGATGAAAAATTATTTTTTAGGACCATATTTAACTCATCCTATCTCTTTGAATCTCCATGAAAATTACCAATTGAGATACAAGCACTTAAAATTGTCCTATCAAGCTCCTATATCCTCTTCCTGTAGGCCTAGTGTTGTCTTTGAGATAAAAGTGGCTTCCTCAAGGGTTTATTTTCATTAAAAAATATTATAAATTTATATTATGACCCCATAATAATTATATAATATATTATAAAACTTTCCTAAGGTTATAAATGAAAGTGTCCTATCATTTGAAATCTAGGCCTAACCATGCCTAGTAGACCTAATTTGTCTAAAAACCCAAAAATGGATTCTCATGGATTAACATAAAAATTAATGATTTAAACATGCCTAATTTATACCTAGTAACATGTTTCAATCCACTTTATTTCTCACTTGAGATTAGAAACAAATTTGACCCTCCATTTAGCTTTTAGGCCTAAACCTGCATAATAAGCTTGTCTACACCTTGAAGCCCAAAATGAGTTTATCATGGATTTAATTTCAAGGTATAAGTTTTTTAATTTTTTAAATGAATCCATACACATTTAAAAATGACTTATAATTCATAACTAAGGCTGGAAGTAACACTGATCTCCCATTTGGACACTAAAACAAAACCCTGCTTTTTAGGCTTACTTACAAATTTATCCACCTACTCCATCTTTTTAGGTTCACTCCTTTTGTGTGGTTTTATTAATGTTTTTTTATTTTTATTCAAAATTAACACACCTAATTTCCATGTAAAAATATCCCCTGGTCTACCCTTTGTCACCTTTTCCCCAAAACCTGCCAATTCATACTTAAGGGGAGTGCCCTCTATCTGAGACAAAATAGAGGGCACTCTCCCTATTTCATCATGAAAAATGAATATTTTATAGGATTATACTGATAATGGAGACCCTATATATAAAAATTTTACCCTTTAATAGGTAATTTGACCTTCCAACTCCCTTAAAACCCAAAATATGTTGTATAAAGAATACTATGTGTAGGGTTGGTTATGTAAACTATGTGATACCTATATAGAGCCCTTTATTTTCTTGATTGGTGTTGTGTTATAATGTATTAATGATATAAAAAACTTAAATAATTTATTTTAATCTAGTCCATCACCTTAAATCTTTACATAATCCTTCCCAAGACCTTGACCAGTTGAGGCTGTGTGCAACCTTCCTGGCTATGCCTCTATTTTCCTCCCTCAATGATGACCTTTATAGGTGATCACCCATGTTTGAATATTGGGTAAGTATTTATATATCATATCAAGGTGTTTTTTTTATAAATAAATTCATGATACTATTAATAAAAGTCATGCCATACTTCCAATTATTTTGATCAGGCTCACTATCTATCCACAGTCACTTACAGTTGACTGTGGGAGTCCTTAGGATCCTGTAGGTGATCATAGGTTATATAAATTTCAATTAAAAATATTTAAATGAAATTTATTACCAATAAAATTCCACATCATATTATAATGTGATTAATCTCTATGTTAACAATAAATAAACATCTTTTCAAACTTTCACCTTTGGCTGGTTGTAGGTGACTAATTTCAAGTGAAAGGACTCCTGAAGGTGTGTATGGAACCTATAACACTACATATCAACCCTATCATAATGATATATATGTTAATTGGTATATATTTCACTAAATAAGTCCATTTAAAACAAGTAATTATGACTCATCATCACCTTTAAGTGTTAAGGTCACATTGTACCTTAAAAACTTATAGATATTATTTCCTAAACTCAGTGCATAAAAGTGCATATTAGAGCTCTTCAACAATCATCATCCACTGATCCTCTACCTTCCATTTTTGTCTAAGTTATTATTATATGTATGGGATACAATATTTTTCCATTTATATTCCTAAAAAAATCTTAGAAACCTTATAATATGGCCTTGGCAAAAAGCCTCAAACCTCTATTTTCTCATTTTAGGGAAAAGGTTCCTATATACTGCTATTGGATATTTGGAAGGTGGTTCTTAACTTACATTTTCCAATCTGAACCTTAGATAGGTTTGACATGGTCCTTAAACCTATTAATAATTTGAATAAGGATTTAAACTTGTCCAAATTCCTCCATCAAATACCTTCAGTCTCTGTTAATGCTACATGTAGGTGCCTATTTGCATATATAAGGACAATAAGCAAAATTGAGTAGTATGCAAGATATAAAAGTTTATGATCAATTAAATCCTTCAAAAAAATTTGAAATGGAATACTATAATTATTTAAATATTTAAACACCTCTTCATGTTTTCCATCTCAGTATGACATCATCAAAAAAGTTCTTGTAGATGCACTTTCCAAAGGTGGACTATATGAAAATGTTGTGTATGACCACAACAGTCCCTTTTTACATTAGTTATAATATATATCTTGTTTTTTTATTGATTAATATAATTATTAACACCTTTAAACCATACTTAAATATCCATTAATTCTATATATACCTCCATTATTCATGATTCAATCATGGCAGTAAGTGAAAATGGGTGAAAAGGTGACTGTATGGTGTTCATGACTACAAATCATGGGAATTGATTTGAAGAATGAAGTTTAAAGGTAAAGGGAAAAATTATAAAATTGGAAAAATTTAAATGGACCTAACACAACCTGCTAAAGTTAACATCAAAGTATGAGAGTCTTTAAAATGGTGGAAACTTGCCTCTTACACATAAAGTGCTTCCTCCTACAACTTAAGATGATTTTCATATAAAAACACCTTAAAATGTTAAATAAAACATTTATATAGTTATAATATATATTAAACATAATATAAAATCAATCCAAACATCTAGATTATATAGAATCATCCAAACAAGAGCAAAACCTATAGGGTGTACAAATTGGCAAGCAGAAAAATACAATCAAATTCATGAGGATGATTCATAAATGAAATAAAAAAAATATTAAAAATAATGTTATTTAAATTAATATATATTATTTTACTACCACCTCCCAAATTTTTTTGATTTGAGACCTCTTTAGTTTTCCATACTGAATACAAATTTGTTGACCACTTTTATGTGTCTAGAAAGGCAAAGAAGGAATCGAATGGTTTTAGTTCAAAAAAGGAACTTATAGAGAATGTAAATAATGGAAATGAACCTAATGAATATTAGGAGATGTTACATGACCTTCTCCCATGTGTCACCCTCCCTCATGGGCTGTACAAGTTCCAAACTCCCCCTTTTTAGTTGATTACTTGATCTTTAGTTAGATAACCTATAATATTCTAATTGAACTAACATTTTTGATAGGGAATATAACCTATTAGACAATTGGAATGAAAATATAACACTTTTACACCTCAAAACATTTTCCACTTGCATTTATGAGACCAAAATGACTTTAAAAGATAAGGATTAATATAACTAAGACCAAGGTTAATATAACATTAAATGAAATCAAAATACCTATAATACACCCCATGAAAAAATATTAAATCCCATATAAATCTCTAAGGATATTTTTTTTACCTATAGGGATCCCAATTTGGCCTATAGTGTCAAATTTGGTCATTGGTTCAAATAGCCACTATTACATGTGAATGTGTGGCTAAAGCTACTAAATTGGTGGTTACTATAAAAAGTGCCATGTCTACCATTGATATTATCATTAAGTCCTCAAATAATGATTTAGATGCCACTACCCCTATGTTGGGTTGGATATCCATAGTTACATTAGTGGGCTTCTTTATTTCCACCTCATTGGTGGGAGTTTGGGTTAAAGTGATGGTAGAAGAAGTCAAGGATACTTGGATGGTTGGAGAGGATGTGCTTATAAGGGGTGTGGAAGTAGGCATGACACAAGTAGAGAGGTTTTCATGTGTGGATGGAACAAGGGAACTTGTATAATGGTGGTATGTAAATGGGTGAAATTGATTATGTAAGTGGAAGGTGGAGGTGGAGTTAGGATAACCAACTTCACTTATTATGAAGGGAATCACTAGTACTGGTGGGTCAGATGAAGTAGTGATTACTTGCACTAGTGGGCCAGTAGAAATATGAGAAGTAATTACTTATGTTGGTTAGATAGTAGAGATATAAGGAAGGGTTATAGCAGTTATGTCCCCTATTGAAACTATTAGTGTTTATTCCATTAGCTAGGTTGTTGGCACCTAGGTGATGGAATTGGCTCTTCTAACTTTTTACTTTTATTTTCTTTTATGTGAAACAACCATCCCTACTACTTGATCTTCTTGAGTACCATTGCTAGAAACCTTTACTATTGCTACCTCTACACCCTTATCTTTTTCCATTTTGAATTTGGATGTGATGCACAAGCTTTATTATTTTATTTTCACCCCATTTCTTCTTAACCCATTTAAATTTTTATTAATAACTGGGGTAGTCCTATCTAATAAGAAAAATGACTTAGGGTGTAGACCACCTGACTTGAGGAAGGGGTTGGAGATATAAATAATTATCATAATACACTATATCCATTGGTTGTTCCTTATCCTTCAAATATTTTGTAAATGGTGCCATATAATAAGTATTAATTAGATCAAGGGTCATTCTAGAATAATCCCTTAGCCTAACCTCTTCCTCATCTTGTATATCCTCCCAATAATCTTCATAAAAGGGAATGTGAGAATATGAGGCACCCAATAAACTAGTAACATAACTAGTCACATCATAAAAAGGTCTAGCATCAAGAGTTCTTAAAGTCATTTGGGTCATCTCTACTTTTTCACATTTAGCCTTAGACAAGGAAGGACATATATATCTCCATATACTGATAGGGAAGTGTATGTCTGTCTTATGCTTGTTGGATAAGAAATTATGGGTTTTCACTAGCTATCTTACCAACTCCATTAGGTCCCACTTGTCAATTACATATCTAGGAAGGGTGTAAGGACACCAACTAAAACCACCAACTTTGATGTAGGATAATTTGGGGAACTAGATAAAATATGATCCCTAATTTGCCATTTATATTATTGCAACATCAAAAAACCTTGTTCTCCCTATATATTTTTAAAACATGATTATGATGTAGTAGATGAAGGCATCATTAACTATTCTAAATTATTATATACTCCCCTCCAAATTAAGGTCAAGATAATAGCTATAAACTTTGTTAATCTGATTGGGCATTGTGTTTATCCCTAGGATGTCCTCCCTTTTGCTAAAACATAGATGAGGTAAGAGGTCATGTAAAATTTGCCTATAGTCTAAACCTCTGGCAAATATCCATGAGTAAAATCATTGATCAATTATGACTAATGAATGCATTATTTATTTTGTTGGATTACCTAGATATACTGGTACATCCAATATTAATAATTTGTTACATTTTGGCTTCCTATGACTCTATGTAAGAGAACAATGAGGTCCCCTACCTTATCCTTAAATTCTATACCTACCATTTTATTAGGAATTATTGTGGCTAAAGATTTAGGGGTATTCAACTATTGGTTGTTTGAAATCTAGGCATAGGTTAAGTTATTATCCTAAAAAGGCCTAGCATCAAGAGTTATTATCGGGAATATAGTGTGAAATAATAGATGTAAAGTCCAACCAAAGATGGTAAGGTTTTATCTTGTAAAAACACTTTGTAAATTCTGACCAAAGGTTTGATGGGGTTTTGGTGTAATTAGATGAGGACCAAACTCTTGATGCTAGGAATTTTCTCTCATAGATGAGGTAAGAGGTCATGTAAAATTTTCCTATAGTCTAAACCTCTAGAAAATATCTACGAGTAAAATCATTGATGAATTATGACCAATGAATATATTATTTGTTTTGTTAGATTACCCAAATATACGGGTACATATAATCTTGATAATTTGTTACATTTGGTATTCCTATTACTCTATATAAGAGAAAAATGAGGTCCCCTACCTTATCCTTGAATTATATACTTGCCATTTTATTGGGAATTATTGTGGCTGAAGATTTTTGGGTATTCAACCATTGGTTGTTTGAAATCGAGGCATATGCTAAGTTATTATCATAAAAAGACCTATCATCAAGAGTTATTATCAGGAATATAGTGTGAAATAATAGATGTAAAGTCCAACCAAAGTTGGCAAGGTTTTATCTTGTAAAAACACTTTGTAAAGTCTAACCAAAGGTTCAGTGGGGTTTTGGTGCAATTACAAGTTGGATCTTCAATGTGAACTTAAAGTGATAAAACAAAGGGAATCCTTGCTTGTATTTGAATATTAGTTTTATGTGCTTCTATAGTTAAAAACTCTAGAAGAGTTTTGGATTGAAAATGTGAAAAGGATCCCTACTTAGATCTTGATAATATTTAAAAAAACCTTGAGTATGACAATAAATACCTAGACTAATTTTCATCAAGATTTTAACACAAGAATGTAAAAATTAAAAAATTATGAGCAAATAATGAAGCTTTTGATAATCTCTGAGAAAACCCTAAGTACTATTTAAGAAATGATTAAACCTTGATGTAAAGAATAATGGTGGCAAATGACATAGAATACACTAAAAGAGAAAGTAGGTGACCTAGAGGAATATTGTGGATACATGTACATGGCTTTATAAGTGGGTAATGGAGGCAATCTTAGAATTATATTCTATAATGAATTATTTGGATTGGATTTTTAATTTACATCATTGCTTGGAGGAGTTTTGGATTTGGTTTACAATGTTGATACTAACATAAAAAACTTAATTATATACCAAAACACATAATTAATTCCAAGCATGTTGATTAATGGTTATAGATGGATGAATATGAGGGAAAATGGGTCCATAGATTCACTTTGTAAATTTACAAGTTTGCAATTTTTTAATATGTTTTCCATTATCCACTTTTAATTGAGGGGTTTTGGAGGCAAATTTTTTTTATGAGGTAGCTTGTAAAATCCTGATTACACTTTGTAACTTTGCAAAGTTACAAAGTATATTGAGAGTTCTGATTCTCACTAGGTCTTGGTGAAAAGTAGGAATCATATTCTGTGTTGCACTTTGTAACTTTACAAAGTTATAAATTGTAATTCAAGTTTCAATTCCCACTAGGTCTTAGGTAAGTGGGAAAGTGGAGGTTTAGGTGCACTTTACAATTTTGCAAAGTTGAAAATCTTTGATTTATACTTGGGTCTTAAAAAAAGTGTATTTAGAAAAAATTAAATCTTTTTTTAGAAAAATTATACATCTCCTCTAAAGCACAAGGTGTTTTGAGGGTTTGGGCACCAAAATATTAACATTTTTAATGACTTTGTGGGGTGATTTCTAGTTCATTAGGCATGAACTCATTTTAAGTTTATCACATCCTATTTGGAGAAGACACAAAACTAGGAATTTCCTAAAACTAAAAACAAAATAGGGAAAACTAAATAGAAACAAATAGGGAAGTAAAACTCCTAATGAGTTATAGAGTGTGTGAAAGAACTTATTTGAAAGAAAGAAAATAAGCCTAATATGTACAAAGTTTTTGGAAATAATTCCAACCTCAAAAACATGCTTTGAGGTATATCCCATTGATGGGCATACATTGCTCTGATCCATCAATCCTAGACAATTGGAATGCATTGGCTCATTTGTATTGGGTTATGATGTATGGACCAAACCATATTGCATCAAACTTTGTGTGCTTGCTTGTCTTGGCCCTTTGAGCATACCATTTCAAAACCAAGTCTCCTTCATTGATGATACTTTCATATTATTTATTTTTAAAATTCCTCTTTATTTGAGCCTAATTTGAATCCAAAACTTGCATTGACAAGTTTTTGACCTCTTCCATCTCCATGAGTTATTCTAACCACATAGTCATTGCATCATCTTCAATTAGTTCTAACTTTTGAAAATTATCTAGAGATGGTAACTCTAGTAATAGTGGAAGAGTAGCTTCCCTTCCATAGACCAACATATATGGATAATTGCTAATGGCTCTTTTGGGAATGATCCTATCAACCCAAAGTGTTGATTTCATCTTAGTGTGATGGGTCCTCTAGTTATCATCCATTGTCCTTTTAGTAATACTGATGAGATTTTTGTTGGTATATTTTTCCAAGTCATTTCATTGTAGGTAATAATTAGATAAATTTGTCAAGTAAATGTTATGTTTCAATACACATTCAATCACCTAAGTACACATAAAAACTTTGGCATTGTCCAAGATAATGGTGTAAGGAACACCAAATCTAGTGATAATGTTGTCCATGAATTTCAAGATAGATGATTCTATGGCATATTTCAATACAACCAATTTAGTCCATCTAGTGAAATAATCAATCATTGTAAGGTCTCATTTATGGTTGGCACTTGATGGTAGATTGATCATGGCAATTAAATCCAATCCCTACTAAGCAAATGACTAGTTAGCTTGGATTGGTTGGAAAAGGAGAGCTACTAATCTTTACTTTCCTATAAAATAGGCACATTTATCATAAATTTTCACCCATCTATGTGCATATTTGAATAGGTCAGACCAATAGTAGCCTACCCTCATTATTTTGATGGTAGTGGTCTTTGTAGAGAAATGGCCACTTGATGATCCATCACGAAACTCTTTGATCACTTTGGGGATTTGATCATGATCAATGAACTTGAACATAAATCCATTAATATATCTCCTAAATAAGATACCATCAGTAAGAGAATAATGAATATATTTGATCCTAACGTACCTTTTTTGGACTGTTGGATTGTGTGTGGGTATTCATTGATTTACAATAAAGTAGCAATGTCATTGATCTAGTTGTTAAACATATGAGGATTGGTTGGTTGAAACACCTATTAAATGTATACTGCATTAGTAACCTTAATATCAGAATCAATCTTCTCACATAATCCTCTTCCTTTTATGAGTTTAGTTATTTTGATGATCACATCATATTCCATGACTTTCGTGATCCAACTTGCTCTTTTCTCATTTATTCCTTGGCTCAAGAGGAATTCCTTTACACTTTGGTGACTAACCATCAAATGAATTTTATTGTTTAAGATCATGTGCCTAAAATTTTTGAGATATTTTATCACTTCATACACTTCTCAATAAAATTGTACCTTTATTCATAATCCTTTAAGGATTGAATAAAAAAGTCTATAAGCTATTTCAACTGATCTTGGTTCTATTGTGTTAGAATAGCTGATACATTGCCTTCCCCTCTGAAATCATAAAGGCTTAAGTAATTCTCATAATTAGGATTTACAAGGGTCATAGATTGATAAATATCCTAATTAATGGATTTTAATCTATCCTTTCCTTCCCTTATCTAGTTGAAATTGACCCCTTTTTAAAGCATAACAGTAAGGGGTTTGGCCATGGTGTAAAAATTTGGAATGAACCTCCTCACAAAGTTGATACTCCCCAAGAAACTCTATAACCCCCTTTTGTGGCTTATATGTGATAATGAAGAGATGGAAATTAATTTCCTTGGGTCTATTGCAAGACCTTATTTTGAGACTGTGTCCCAATATTTTCCCTTCATGAACTACAAATAAGCATTTCTTTGGATTGAGAGAAACTCCAAACTCTCTACAATTTTTTAAAAACATTCATGAGGTGATCTAGGTGGTCACCAAGTTATTTTGAATAAATAATGATGTCATATGGATACACCAAGATTATTTACTTGGTCAAACCCTTGAAAGACATATCCATGGCTCTTTAGAAGGTAGCACCAACATTGGTAAAATGGAAAGGGATTTTATTATAGGCATATGTTCCCCATTTGGTAGTGAAAGTGGTCTTGAACTGATCATATTTCTAAACTAAGATTTGGTTATATTCAAAATAACCATCTAGTAGGGAGAAACTCTTAGATCTAGATACTATTTGGAGGGTTTTCTCCATGGGTAGAAGGGGAAAATGATCTTTCAAAGATGCTTTATTTAGGTCCCATAAATATACACAAAGCCTAATCTCACCATTTTTTTCCTAACAGGGACCAAGTTAGCAACCCAAGATGAGTGATTAACATGGAAAATAGTTTTAACTTCTATCAACTTGGATAGTTCACTCCTCATCAAAGGCTATATTTTTAATTTTATTGGCCTTTAATTTTGTCTAACAGGCTTAGTATTTGGGTCAAGATCTATTGTATGTTAGGCTAGGCTAGGCTCAAAACCCCTTAGATATTTATAAATACAATCAAATTTATCATCAAATTATTAACATAACTCAATAAAATCATGATTTACAGAGGCATTACATACCTTTCTAATTTTTAATGCCTTACCTTCTAAGATGACTACTAGCTCATAATATTATTCCTTGATTGTGAGATTTTTATTCTCACCCTTTAATTAATCATTAGAGTTGAAGATACTTTTTAGAGTAACAAGACCCATGGGCAACTTGTTAGTCTTCATCTGAATTAGTTGATCTCCATACTATTCTTGGAGCCTTGATTAATTTTATTCAGATAATTTAGCCTCATCTTGTCAAATTCTAAAATTTTTCTCATCACTATCAAAAACTTTCCAGTTGGTTGCATTGTCAAGGATAGATGGTCTCACTATCATTTTTACATGTTGGCTATTATCCTTCTTAATATCTTTAGGCATATTATATTGAGAACCTATTGAGGACATGTAATCAACATCCTTGTTTTGTGCTCTTGATATCACTTTAATGTTTAAAGTAATAAAATCTTCAAATAGGTCCCAAACCCTGTGTTTATAAGATCTCAACAAGTTGTTCTTACTCATGATTTTTGATCTTGCCTAGTGAATAATTAGTTCACTATCACCGTACACTTGTAGTGACTAAATACCCCTTTTTTTTTCCAACTTAAGACCTTGAATCAATGTTTCATATTCCATCACATTGTTAGTGTAGATGAATTAAAGTCTAAAGGAATATAAATAACTCTCCTTTTGGGGAGAGACTAGAACAATACCAACACCTACACCATTCCTATTCCTTGAGCCATCAAAGTATAGTTACCACATTCCCTTGTGGTCTTTATCTAGTTTCAATTTTTTTTGGATGATTACATCATATTCATGTATGAAATATGTACCTAACCCTATTTCCTTAACATATCATCAAGATAAAACTAGAGATTTGATCCCCTTTCATCAAGGTAAGTGTCTAGGATTTCTTCCATAGGTGTTACATCTTCATGGTCATGATCCTATTCTTGGTCTTCCAATGCGTAATTCATATCCATAAGAATAGGATTTTATGGTTCACTATGTTTTTTTATCAATTGGCTCAGATCTTATTATCACTTTAATCCCATATCTTATCATGAGAAACATATGTGACAAATCAACATAGAGGTATCCTCCCATTTTTGCAGTGAATTCTTAAGAAAGGTAGATGGAAAAATAAGGGGTAGGCCAATAATTGAGATATTTTTGAATATGTATAAGCTTGGATATACATGAATGGTAAGTTTAAAACCTTTTATAATCACAACTATTCGGATATATTTCCATCCAATTAAACCATGCCTTTTATGATATGTGTGTATTTAACACCTAGTGTGTCTACTATTTTATTGGGCATAATAAAATTTCTAACCCTAGAGTCTATCATATAGTTATGGACAATATTTTTTCCAACTATGAGTGGAAGGTAAAAAGGGTTAGGCTTACCATTTTTACTTGATTTTGTGTCTGTTTGAGGTTGAAATAAGTTAATTGTAGCAGTAGGTCCCTTAAATGAGACCTTCTATGTTAGTTGGAAATTTTTTAGAGATTCCTAAAGCAAGTCCCTCTATGTTAGGATGGACAATGCTTCCAACATGGTAACATTTAAGTTAGTCCTTTTCATTTATTTTAAAATAATAAAATGAATGCTACCAACCTTTGTGGGTACCATTGTAGGAGCTACGTCTTCTTTTATGAGATTTGGGGTCAACAATTTTGACTTTGGCTGACCCATCCATATATTGGTTGGATTTTGAACTGTGTTGATTTTTTAACCTCTTATACAACTTTAGAAGTTATAGAGTTGATCACATTATATTACCATCTTCTTAGATCATGTATTTTTTGATACTAAACTAACACCATTAGTCAATGATTCCTCTTAGTTTATGCTAGAAAAATCCTCTTATTGTTAGTTCAAAAGAGTGGTCTCATTTTGAACAGGCACCTATACCTCTTCCTATTGAGTATTATTTTATTCTTACTTCCCTTGGGGGTTTGATATACTTTGTACCATCAAGGATTGACTAATGACACCATGATGGCAAGTATTTTGATTATGTGGTTGGGCACAATGATAACACCACTCATATTCCTAAGCTAGGTTGTTTTGAATGGGAATGATGGCCTTAAAAGTACTTGGGGTAGGTAGAGCACACATATTCGGGGGATTTGATTGCATGATTTGACTTTGGAGTGTGAATTACCTTAGTATGGCTAATTATTGGGATGATATGCCTGGTTAACATGTTGATAAGGCCTATAATTTTGGTACTATTTCCTTTTTATAGCTACCAACTCATTTCCAAAGATTTTAAGCAATGACTTAACTTTTTAAAAATCATCTAAAGGGACAAGAGATAAAATTTTCTAATTTTTTGTTGTGGGAATTTGGGCTAAAATAGTTTGATTGGGAGGTAATTTTGGGAACAATGGCATTGGAGGCCAAGGAGTAATTTTCCTAACTTAAATGAGGTAATTTTTGGCTCTTATTGTAATGCCATAAGAATTAGGGAGTGTGGTACCACCCACTAACTAGATCATGATAGCTATATCACTATTTAAAGCTCTCAAATAGTACAAGAAAGCATTATTTGGGGATGGTTTAACCAACACTAAGATCCTATTCCACATCTTTTAGAAGTGGAAGTTAAAATTACTAATGAACTCATGAAGATCCTATTTAATAGTGGTTATTTGCTCTACTAGCAAGAGGTGGTCACTCTTATGATCAAAATGTATGTATTAGGCAGAACCTAGATCATCCCAAACACAGATAGAATTGGGAAGCATATTTATATACCACTATAAGGCTTTACCGTTAAATAAGGAGGAAAGAATTCTAATATCAACATTTTCCTATGCTATGGTATGAACAAAATAGATGTTATAAAGATCCTTAATGTATTTAATGGGTGTGGTGGAAGTTTCACCAGTAAAATATGGAAGGCTTTTTAGAACCAAGGTAGGTATATCATCATACTGAGCCAACATAAGTGGGTTGCCTCCATTGAATGGTACAAAATTTTGATTTTTCTGGGCCATAGTGGGAGGTATGAAACAATTATGGGTATTTTTGGGAGATGTATCCAAATTTGTAAGATCTACTCTAGGGTTAAGTAAAACTGATCTTGATTTCTTTTTATATGGAAAAGACAATTCTTTTAAGTTACTCCTCTTACCTTTAGTAGATGATATTGTCTATATCTTTAACATACGTAAACATGAATTTATTAAATTTTTAAGCCAATAGAGTCACCATGTGATCTTTAAATTTGTATGAATCTCACATAATTATTGCTAAGAATAGCATTAATTTCTTAGCTATGATCTTCAGGTCCCATCAGGCATGTTAGAAACTATTATCAATTAGATTTTTCATCCACTTTGTGTTGAAATAGTTATAGTGTATGGGAATATAATAAAACAATGGGATCACCTCTAAGATGTGAGACCTTGGAAAATTAAGGTGAACCTAAAGAGAAGGTTTTCTTCATTTCACTAAGCTTAGTGTCATTGATACATGACCAATTCACTTCAAACTTTAACTTCTTAGTGATTTTGCTCTTAACTAGGGTTTTTTGAGGAAAAGAGTTTAGAAGGGGTTTTAAAAGTGAAAAAATGGTGATACACATAGTTGAACAATTAATATTCTAAAATTCTTTGAAGCACAATCTTACACAAGTATAACATCAAAGGCAATATTGGGCTTCTAATCAAATAAGGAACAAAGTTCTTGATTTTTTGTTAATAATATTTTAAAAGGGAAAGATAAAAACCACAAATTATTCTTATATAACTTAAATAAGACTTAGATCATTCACAAATTTAATAAAATCCATACATACACAAAGATAACACAAGATAAGGAAGGCAAAACTTCAGTCTATTGATATTTTCCAAGTTACAACATGTAGGTAAATTTCTCAAAAGCATAAGAATTTATCTATCAGTAAAAAGATCCATGGAATATGTAGGCAACCCATATTTATACAAAAAATCACTCCCTTGAGACAAAAGATGTAAGAAATCCTTACACTTAATTTTGGAGTAAAAAATCATGGAGTCTCCATACAAATGTCATGATTCCTAGCTTAAAAAGACATCTTTGTTGGAGTATAAGGAAGAAGAGGACTTTGCAATGGCTGGGCACTTTAAAAAGTGTTGAAAGAGGATAAAAATGTATTAGTGTCTTTTCAGTTGAACCATATCTCCTTTAGTTCTATTGAATAAATCTCTCCCAAGAAATGGGGAGCTAATATGAACTTCACAACTTGGTCAAAAATTGAATGCTTTTTAATATTTGGATTTTTTTAAACCAAACTTACAAAACCAAACTTGCAATTTGTAGTCAATAATTTTATAACTTTCAAGTCATTCAAATTGACAAAAAGGGATGTGTTAATTACAATATGATATTTTACAACTAAAGCCATTTAACCTGTCAAAAAAGAAAAGCGTGAAATACAACCTTCACTTTTTCAACTAAATCTTGACAAAATGATAATTGAAAATTACAAGTATCTCCTTTTCAACTTAAAGTTAAGATCTATCAAAATGATAGTTATAATTTGAAACTTGCAACTTTATGATCTATCTTACAAAATTTATAGTTTACAGAATGCATATTTCAAATAATTAAATAATTAATCCATAACAGTAACTTCCAAGGATTATTTATCCTTTTTCTCTTATATCTTCTTGATATAAGTGTCAAATCTACTAAATATTTCTTTTAGGCACTATTCATTAGGACCAACTATGTAAATATTGTTGATGTCACATTCTACTGTTACCATAAATAGTTCTCTGGAAGAATCTTTGTAGACTAGGATATCCTTTACCATCTGATCAAGTGTATTATGGTACTTGATGAATCATTAGATGAAATCCAAGTTGAAATTTATGTCTTATGTTAATTCCTTCTTAATTACCTCTTTGAATTTATCCTCAACCTCTTAAACAGGGAGAGGTTTATCTTGGTAATCTATTGCATCACTTGACAATTTACAAATTGAATCCTCAATATCATACATTGCATATGTGGCCTTGTTACTTGTGCTCTTGGCCTTATCAATGTTTTGACTAAGTATTATAATTCTGAATTTGGCTACCCTCTCCATCTCATCATGCTCTAAAGGATTTTTATTGTCTTTTGAGACATGCGGGTGTCACTTTTAATCTATTAAATGGCCTACACTTTAGGAAAGTAGAGGTTTATCCTTTCAACCTCTTCCTCATATTTATTAATTTGTCTTCAGAGATACCAGGTCATTCTTGAATGTCTTATAACAATCCATGGCTAACCCTATCACCCTATTTCCTTTGATTATTGGTTCTTTAACCTAGTCATTTATATCTCTTCCCATTGTACCAATCTCTAACATTGCATCAAATGTTTACTTATCAGGGAATTGAGAGAGATATTGGATTGGCTGAGCTAATTAAATTTGATTTACTAGGGCTATAAAATTCCTTAAGGTAGCCATCAACTACTCTACCTTATTCTTCAGCTCATCTTAATGACCTTGTCACTATATATTTCTCAAAGATGGAACTTATGCTTGTTTAAACATCATGTTTTAGTTCCTCTCTTGTTGAATGACCAAGGTGTACTTTGGATATCTGATAATCCTTCACCACTAAATCTTCTTTTTGTTTATTAGGTGGAAGAACTACTATCTCCACATAATTTTCACCTATTGAATCATATGATATTTTGGAGATGGTCATAGGACCTTTTTTGGTTGTTTGGATGATTCTAATAAACCAAAATCTAGGGTATTAGGAGATATCATCTATTTTATTTTCTTTGACACTAATTATGCCAACCAACTTGGAGTGGCTACCAGTGAATACTATGTTGTCCTAATGACCACTATTACTTATGAGTCCATGGCTAAAGCTGCCACATTGGTTGTTAGTATAATAAGTTCCATATCTACAACTAATATTGTAACTGATTCTTTGGTTGA
This sequence comes from Torreya grandis, assembly GCA_037957365.1. Lineage (NCBI taxonomy): Eukaryota > Viridiplantae > Streptophyta > Pinopsida > Cupressales > Taxaceae > Torreya > Torreya grandis. The sequence goes on from JARHVA010003435.1 coordinate 1,925,307, forward strand.
TAATTTGTCTGCCTCTATCCCTATGGTGGGTTGGCTAGCCATAGTTTCATTAGTTTGATTCTCTATTTATACCTCCTTGGTGTGATTTTGGGTTAAAGTGAGAGTGAAATAAGGAAAGCATAATTGGATGGTGGATTGGACGTGCTTACAAAGGGTGTAGATGTTGGAAGTGACATAGGTAGAGAGGTAGGCATGTGTGATTGGAATAAAGGAAATTATGGAAGGGTGTTGTCCAATGGGGTGGAAGTTATTTTTAAAGATGTAAGTGGAGGTGGATTTGGGATAAACAACTACATTAATTGACTCACTTCTAAGGAAATCACTAGTAATGATGGGTTAGATGAAGTAGTGATTACTTACACTAGTTGGATAGTAGAAATAAGAGAATTAATTAATTATATTAGTTAGACATTAGAGACAGGAGGAGGGGTTATAGTAGTTATGTATCCTATGAAAACTAGCAGTGTTTGGTCCATTGGCTAGGTTGTTGGCACCTAGGTGCTAAAACTAGCTCTTCTGGATTTTTTCTTTTGTTTCCCTTTATGTGAAATAATTGGCCCCACTTCCTGATCTGATTGAGTACCACTACTGAAACCCTTTGCTATTTCTACCTCTACACCCTTGTCTTTTTCCCTTTTTAATCAAGATGTGATGCTTAGGCTTTCTTTTTTATTTTCACCACCTTACCTTTTAACTAGTTTAAAGTTTTGTTAATAATTGGGGTTGTCTTGTATAACAAGGAGAAGGACTTGGGTGTAAACCACTTGACTTGAGAAATGGGTTGAGATCAATTTGATTATCATAATACACAATATCCACTAGTTTTTCCTCATCCTTAAAATCTTCTATAATTGATGCCATATCATAAGTGTTAATTTGTTCAAGGGTAATCCTAGAATAATCCCTCAGCCTAACCTCTTCCTCAGGTTGCATATCCTCTCAATAATCTTCATAAAAGGGAATGTGAGAATATGAGGTACCCAATAAAATAGAAACATAACCAATCACATCATAACAAGGCATATCATTGAGAGTTATTAAATTCATTTGAGTCATCTCTACTTTTGCACATTTAACATTGAATAAGTTAGGACATATATTTCTCCCTATACTGATAGGAAACTGTATGCCTATATTATGCTTGCTAGATAAGAAATTGTGTGTTTACACTAGCTATATTACCAACTCCATTATAACCCACTTGTCACTTACATATCTAAGAAGGGTGTAAGGACAGCCTTTGAAATTGCCAAATTTGATGTAGGAGAATGTGAGGAACTGGATAAAATATGATCCCCAATTTGGTATTTCTATTTTTTTAGCATTAAAAAACCTTGTTCTCCCTAGATCTTATTCAAGCATGATTACGATGTAGTAGAAGAAGGCATCATTAACTCTTTTGAATTGTTGTTTAATCCCCTCCAAATTAAGGTCAGGATAGTAGCTATAAACTTTGTTAATCTAATCAAGCATTGTGTTTAACCCTGGGAATGCCCTTTCTTTTCCTAAAACATAGATGAGGTAAGAGGTCATGTAAAATTTGCCTATAGTCTGAACCTATAGAAACTATCTATGAATAAAATAACTGATCAATTTGTCCCAATGAATGTATTATTATTATTTTATTACCCATATATATTGGTACATCCAATCTTGATAATTCTTTGCATTTGGGCTTCTTATGACTCTATGTAAGATAACAATAAGGTCTCATACCTCATCCTTGAATTTTATGCTAACCAAGTTCTTAAGAATTCTTATGGATAAATATTTAGAGGTCTTCTACCACTACTTGTTTAAAATTTGGGCATAGGCTGAATTATTATACTGATAGAATTTCTTAGAGGAATCAAGAGTAATATCTATGTAGCTCTCAAACTTTAGGATTAAAAGCATAATATCAATGAAATCTAGATCTAGGCTCAAAATTTTCTCCCTTTTATCATTCACTACTTCAATATTCTTCCATGGTGAGCACAATCTTGAGGATTTGTACTGAGAATGGTAAGGCTACAGTCTGAGGTAAACCACTGTAATAAATACTTTGAATCTAGTCATTCTTGAATTATTCATTGACTTTAGTTTAGAAGTGTGTTGGGTCTGTATGACCTATATCTGTATCAATAATCTCATTGATGTTGTAATCCAAGCTATAAGGGACACCAGGTCCCTTTGAATTGAACTTCATTTCTTTTCTAGACATAAGTATTGGGAAAAAGTTATGGGAAACCAAATATAGAGTTGATTGAGATTTAGACTTTCTATTACAGGTTATTTTCCCACTTTGAACTTGGTAGGGTTTAGTTATGCTTCTATAGGGTTTAAATCTATTGGGAATATAGTTTCAAATAGTAGTTATAAAGTCTAACCAAAGTTAGCAAGGTTTTATCTTGCAAAAACACTTTACAAAGTCTGACCAAAGGTTTGGTGGGGTTTTGGTTTGTAATTACAAGTTGGATCTCTAATAAGAACTTAAAGTGATAAAATAAAGGGGATCCCCACTTGGATTTTAATGAGATTTTTATGTTCCTCTACAGTTAAAACCTTTGGTGGAGGTTTAGGTTGAAAAAATCAAAAGGGATCTCCACCTAGATCTCGATAATATTAAAAAAACCCAAGTATGACAACAAATACCTAGACCAATTTTTATCAATATTTTAACATAAGAACATAAAGATTGGAAAATTGTGAACAAATAACAAATATTTTGACATCTCTAAGAAAACCCTAAGTATAATTTGGTAAATTATTAAACCTTACTAAAAATAAAATTGATGGTAAATGACATGGAATAGATCGAAAGAAAAAGTAGGTGACCTAGAGGAATACCATGGATACATGTGCAAGGCTTTACAAGTGAACAATGAAGGTCATATTGGAAGTCTGGTCCACAATGCATCTCTTGGCTTGGAGTTTTAGTTCGTATCATTACTTGGAGGAGTTTTGGATTTGGTTTGAAATGTTGATAATGATGCAAAACAACTTAATTATATACTAAAACACATAGCTAATGCCAAGCATGTTGATCAACAGTAGTAGATGGATTAATAGGCAAGAAAATGGGTTTAGGGAGTTACTTTATAAATTGACAAGTTTGCAATTTTGTAATATGTTTTCCATTATTTACTTTTTGTTGAGGTGTTTTAGAGGCACAAGTTGTTTAGGAGATGGGTTGCAGAAACTTGATTACACTTTGTAACTTTATAATGTTGCAAAGTATAGTGAGAGTTTTGATTCCCTCTAGGTATTAGTGAAAAGTGGGAAGCAGATTCTGAGTTTCACTTTGCAAGCAAAGTTGAAAATTATAATGCGAGGTCTAATTCCCATTAAGTCTTAATTAAGCAAGAAAGCAAAGGTTTGGGTAAACTTTGCAACTTTGCAAAGTTGTAAAATGTAGTGAAATCTATAGTTTCCTCTTGGGTCTTGAAAAAAAGGGTATTTAGGCCATTTTAAAGCTTTTTTCAATTTTTTTTATACGTATCCTCTATGGCACAAGGTGTTTTGAGGTTTTTAGAATAAAAATATCAACATTAGACATTCACCCCACTACCCTGTCATAGTTATATTTTGGGGATAATCAATATGTGATGTGTATCCATAGTATTTTTGAATCCATATGAATGGTTATCAATATTATTATTGATTTAGGTGTTGAGGTATGATGTGTACACATTGTTAATGTAACATTATACATTAATATGTTTGTAATATTTTTATATAAATTAGTTTGTTGAATGAATATATTATTAATAGTTAACAATATATCTCATAGTAATATAGTTAGATAATTGAGATATTGTAGGGATTATAGTATCCCCATTTATAGTCTATCCCTTACCTATTTATTTAGTCTAGCTACAAAGCTATGTAATAGGAAGTTAAAGAATAGAATAATAAAATATTATTATTCTATATTCATTGTTTGAGAATATTTTTTGAGTGTATTTTTTTCTTCATATAAACTAGAATCAATATCTGGTTTCAAAGAGGGAGGTTCCTTTAATGGATCAATGATTTATTTGTAGGGGTAGATACAATATTTTCCATTACCCCTCTGATGATTTAAAAATAATTTGAATATAGATTTTATATAGGTTATTAGGATAACTTAGTTTTGTTGAAATTTCATTTGAATCCTTATTATCTAGATTTGATCAGATGTTTTCCTAAAGAGAGCAAGTTTCAATCATAATTATGCACTTTATTGAGCTATATGTTATAAATTAGTCTATGCTATATAGATGCTGACAAAAACATAATTCTATCAATAATTTCTATTTTCAGATTTACTATACATCATTATGGCTCATTCAATGGAGTGATTTGAAGTAATAAATTTCAAATTGTTGATATTGCATCACTTTACCTTTCCACATGATCTGCCTCTAGACTCTATGCTTGGAAGAAGGAAGAAACATTATCACTATTATGCAATTATTCCTATGTATGTTATTTTACTTACTACTCAATGTTGCACTTGATTAACTAGATCATGGAATTAAAAGTCTCAAATTTATTATATAGCTCTATTAAAATATCTTCATCTTAGGGAACACATTCCTCAAATTCCATCAAGGAGGTCATTCTAAGTTGATCAATGTACCCAATCAGGAATATGGACAGATCCATGATGCCAATCTCCAAACCACAATGCAGTCTAGTATTTTAGGTATTTATTTTATTAGTTTTCTTCTCTTTTGTCATTTAGTTTACAAGTCTAGTCTATGGTTATTACTCAAGTGTCATTTTTAGTAAGTCATGTTAATTTGGAAATTTTCTTGTTAAGTCCAAATTTTTTAATTAAAGTTGTATAAAGGTTTTAATAGCTTATACAATAATTATTTACAACTCATATGTCTTAAGTACTTAGGTATATTAATGTTCTTAAATTCAAAAGATACTAATTATATCATATGAGTCTATTTTGAATCTATTAGCTAGTCATAGTTTTTCTTAAGACATTATTGGTTGTGTATAAAATAAAATAAAATGTCTCATTAGTTATTTAGTATCATTATTAAAAAGTCATTAAGAGTCAATTGGATTTCATAAAATAGGTATGTGTGTATTTGAGTCATTATGTCTTTATTTGGCAAAAGTCTTTAAAAACAAGTCAAAATTTAAAAGATGTTTTTCTATCAATAAAGTAATTTAAGTCATTTTGTCAAGAATCTATTTTTTCAAGGTTTTTTAAAGTTATATAGAGTCATCATCAAAATTATAAAAATAAAAAAAATTACCTCACAAATTCATTTTCATTTGTACATGACATCTAGATTGTGAGAGGGATTTTTCCTCAATCGATATTCATCAACACATGTGCTAAGTAAGAAAATTCACCTACCAGAGGACAAAGGAAATGAAGGATGGAGGTTTCAGAGCCTCTCTCTAGTCAGAAATAATGGGGCCCAAATGTTTTGGTGAAATTTTGTATTATGTGTTATTTTTAGCATGGTGTGATTTTTTATTTTTTTAGTGTGGTGTTCTCTACACCAAATTGATAGTTCTTCAATGGCAGTGCAATTTGTCTGTGCTCTTTTTGTTTGGGTGGAGATAAACATTAAAAAAGCATATATAAGATGAAAATGAGGATTTATTCTTCATTATATTTTCATTTTTTGAGTTGTGTGTGTTTTTCATTCCCCTTCTTATTTGTAACACATATGATATTTGGAAAAAAGGGAGAGTGTAAATATAATGGAACGTGGTGATAGTTTTATAGGAGGGAAACTAACTATAAAAATCCTTTGACTGTAGAGATCCTTTGACTACCTTACTTCTTTATGGAGATGACTAGATAGTGACACATCCATTGTGGTCACATGGAACAAATGCAAGATGCATTCCTTCACATAGTAGTGGTCATGTGCAGTAAGATCCAAACATCAAGATTCAAACAATAGTATGCAAACTTAAAATGATGTGACGGCATATGATTCTATTTGGGCTAGTTCTTGAAGATTTATATTCTCCCCATTATCACATTAAAATGGTGTAGATATGATTAATAATGTTCATAAGGGGGTGAATGTTGAGGTATGATGTGTAAACATTATTAATATTACGTTATACATTAATACTTTTGTAATAGTTTTATATAGGTTAGTTTGTTACATGAATATATTGTTAATAGTTAAAAATATATCTCATAGCAATATAGTTAGATAATTGAGGGATTGTAGGGATTATAGTATCCTCATTTATAGGTTATCCCTTGCCTATTTATTTTGTCTACCTATGAAACTAGTTAATAGGAAGTTGAAGAAGAGAATAATAAAATATTATTATTTTGCATTCATTGTTTGAGAATATTTTTTGATTATATTTTATTTTGCTTATAAACTAGAATCAATATTAGGGTTATTAACCCAATTTATATTATAGATCTATTAAAATTCAAGAGGATAATTTAATAATAAGTTGTATTGATTTATTAGACTTCTAAAAGTAATAAAATTACTAGGATTTTAATTTTAGTTGGTATAGATAGAATAGTGCATGAACATGTACTTTTGTTTATCTCATAACCCTTGCTTGCAAGCCAATCCATGCAAATAGAGGGATACCCCCTCATTAATTTATAACAAAAGTTCTAAATTTTATAATATTAGTTGGTCAACCATGTAAAAAGGGTTCCTTGCTTAAATATTTAAAAAATTAACTTATAATCGATAATAAAATCCACCTTCTCAATGTTAAATAAAATCTCAAAAAGCATTCATGCAACTAAAATTGAACAACCTATGATTTAGGTTAATGGTGAGTTGAATGGAGTGAAATGAAATTTACTTTGGTGAGGATGATATTATAAGAATCAACCACTATTTATTAATAACCATAAACCATCAAAAATAGACATGGCATGAGAAAATAAGACTCCACTCAATTAAATTCAGATGATAGTTTGAAGTATAACTTGAATGAGGAAGTAAATATCTCAAAATGAAAAGGAAAATGTTTACATGTTATGGTAATTAAATATAAAAGAGAAGAAAAGACAAAAATGAGAATACTAATTATAATAAGGGATCATGTAAAATGGAGAGAGATATATGATTTTAAGAAAGACATTAAAGTATGTCAATTTTTTAGAGAGTGTGTGCTTTGGGAGAATTTTTTTTAGAATCTAAAACATGAACAAGAAAATGTTTAAGTGGAATCATTAACTATGTAGGTTTCTCATTGTATCACTTTAGGATGTATACAAAACTCTACTTGTGATATTATGTTTAAAATATTTATAGTAACATGTTTTACATCACATACTCACTGTTTATATCAATTAAATGCCTTGAATACCTTTGATATTGAATTTACCTCGAAAGGGATTTTGTTAGTGTAATTGCACAATCTTAAGATAGTAATATAATATGGTGTGTTGAGCTAATGTGTGACCTGAATTGAAAGGCAAATAGAGATATATGTAGGACTTCAGATGTGGGAGGCCTCATTTATTTCATGAAGAAGATCAAGGGATATGACTACCACATTTCTGCCACTTTTGCTAACAATTGGAAGAACAGGGTTATCATCTATAGAGGTAAGAATTTCTCTATCTCTAAAAAATCATTGCCTCTATCACTAGTCTCAGTAGGGGTGGTTTTAAGATCTTCAAAAATAAATTTGACAAGGTTATGGAGGAGAAAAATATTTTAGAGGGTTCCTTAATTAATGCCTTGAGATTTTTCAAAGTTAGTATTGTGTGTTCCTCTCTCCCTACTCTTTTTAATGAGGTGGCTTATATGTTGTCTAGGTATATGAATTTGGAGGGTAGGTATAACACACTGCCACTTCATCATCTCATCCTTCTGAACCATTTCCATAAGGGCCCAAGGGTTAGTCTCCCATATATATCTTGTAGTCCATGGAAGCTTCTATTAAATATTTTTAGACACACAAATGTGCCCTATCTCTTCATGAAGGGGTTATTTTTCTTTTGCATCAACATTACAACTTAATCTCTGTTAAAATTCTAGTTAAAAATATTCCTCCCCCTCCCCTATATAAACCTCTTGCTTAGAGAAGGATTAGGACTAAGAATAATAGATTTAATTCTTTACCTCCTCCTCCTCCTAAGAGGGTGCTTAGAAGTAGTGATAAAGGCAAGGGTCTAGCTCTTAGATTTCACATGGGTAAGGAAATTACCATTTTAGAGAGTCTCCTTGACATGGGATAGAATACTATGGATTTTGGTCCCTCCAAACACATTCTCAAGGAACCTGGGCTCAAAGATTAAGTTATATAGCTTGAAGAAAGGATCAGTGAGCTTAAGAAGGAAGTCACACAGCTCAACATGATTATTGATAAGGCAAAGAAGAAGGTGGATGACTCTTCCCATTATGAGAATAAGATGGAGGATATTTTCAAAAGAATGAAATATTTTGAGGGCACTATGTATCATATTAAGAGTATAAAAATTACTTATATGGCCATACACCAAGTCATTCTAGAGTTCCTTGAGTTTCGACTTAGGTAAGTTTTCACCCTTAAAAACTTATATTTGGGATTGTGGAAGGGTAGAACTAAGAAGAATTATGATCTAACCACCATTGACATGACATAACCATCTCAAAATACTACTCTTAATCTATTTAATTAATTGGAGGGACTCAAGAATAACTTCAATAAGCTCCTCAAGTGAAGCTTCCTTTTCTTACTTTCTAGTTCTCTATTTTGCTAACTTGTTGCTATTTTTGTGTTGCTTTTTTGTTGTTGATATGATATTTTGGTGTTGTTATCTATTAGGATTATCCATTTTGTTACCCTCTATTATTTATTCTAGTTTTATACCTTTTTTGTAGCTGGGGGTGGACCCCACTCATCAAAAAACCACTACTGTACTAATGTATTATCTAGTTTTTGAGCCTTATTTTGTATTGGGTATGGTCCCTTTCAAAACCATATATAATAATAAATATTATATATATATACATATCTATATATATATATATATATATATATATACACACACACACACACATATATATATATAAATGTATATATATACATATATATATGTATATATATATATATATACATAGATATATATATACATAGATATATATATACATAGATATGTATATACATATATATATATGTATATATATATACATATATATATGTATATATATGTATATATATACATATATATATGTATATACAATATATATATATATATGTATATACATATATATATATATATGTATATACATATATATATATATATGTATATACATATATATATATGTATATATGTATATACATATATATATGTATATATATATATTGTATATACATATATATATGTATATGTATATATATATATATACATATATATATGTATATATATACATATATATATATGTATATATATACATAGATATACATACATACATACATATATATATATATATATATATATATATATATAATGTTTACTATATATATATTATTGGGTGATCTGTATGTTTGTTATTTAGGTATAAACTATGCTAAAACTTTGATAGATAGAATTCACATTACAAAAAAAAAAGATTTTTTATTTACCAATATAAAATTATTATCTAAATCTTTTTGTTAGTTTTGTTAAATCAAAGTTTGTCATGCTCACAATATGACTTGCAATCGTTTGGATCTCTATCGACCTATGCTTAGTCTTTATAGAATGTAGTATGATAATAACCATATAAAATTTTTTATGATGTTGAATATGTATTGAATAGTGACAAATGGTAGAAAGACCTAACTCAATTATTAGTCTTAATTGTTTTGTATTTAATTCATAAAAAATGAACAAAGTAATAACCCTTCTTTTTTCTCAATATAAAGTGTATGAAAAATATACTTTCTAAGTAGATCATTATATATAGAACACAATTTTTTAGACCATAAATGGGGGAAGTATAAGGAATATATTTATAAAATTTATTTGGTGTTTATATTGATAATTATTTTCATATTATTTTAATCCCACCATCACTCATCATCTCTAATCACTCCCTCATCATCCCTAATCACTTCCCCATTGACCTTCATCATCCCTCATCATCCCTAATTATTATATCATCATGTGTTATCCCTAATCACTCACTCCTTATCCTAATAATCCACATTTACTCCCTCCTCATCCCTCATTATCCCTAATCACTCTCTTATTTACCCTTATAATCCCTAATCACACCCTCATTATCCCTAATGAATCCCTCATTGACCCTCACCATACCTCAACATCCCTAATCACTTATTAATCATCTCCCATAATTCCTAATCACTCCCTCCTCATCCCTCATAATCCTTAAGCACTCCCTCTTCATCCTCATTAACCCTCAATATCCCTCATCATCCCTAATCACTCCCTCATTATCCATAATCACTCCTTAATTATCCCTCATTATCCCTAATCACTCCCTTCTCATCCCTCCTCATTACTAATCACTCCATCCAATACCTTGATGATGTGTGTAATTCCCTCTTATGCCCAATTAACTTATGTTTTAATTTCAAATTTTGATCAATAAAATAATTCCCAAGGAAACTCTTCTTTCTTTCATCATATTCACTCAAATAAGGAAATCAAAGATATCATATGATTGTTTGAGGTGTAATGGACTTCTACTTGTGTCAGATCAGGTTGGGTATAGATCGAGTTGGGTTGGGAAACACACTCTATCAGATTAGTGAGTGCGTATCTAACTATCTATAAATTTGGTCTATTATGTACATAATCTCAATGACATATATAGAAAATGAGAAGTCAACTATGGGGTTGGAATTTAAATTCTCAACTAGTCTCCACTCACCCTTATCTAATAGATATAAATTTGGATTCTCAACTCTAAGATTGGGATTATTAGATTCTCAAATACCAAACTATATATTTAAGTAATATAGTTACATCCCATCCATTTTTCTCTTTCATACCTATTTATTATGGCTTGAGGATATGGATACACACACTTTCCATGGTCTAGGCATGGATCACCATAGAGATCTTTGAATCCTACCAAATAATCATATGATAAATCTGAGTTACTTATTTGTGTGAAAGAAGATGAGTGAAATAGGAGTTTATTTTAGGCCTTATTTGAGTAAAATTTGGAATTTGATCATAAGCCAATCCATCACAAGAAGGAAGATACTACACCCAACAATAAGGTATTATAGGAAGTGATTAAGGATGAGGAGGTGATACAAGATAATACATAGTCTTGAGCAATCTTACATCACAAAACATAGAGTGCATTCTTATTTTTTTGTTTGATTATTTGTCTAAATTTTGGTGTGATTCAATGAGGGTGGTTGCTTCCTTGATTTCCATGTTGGCCATTCTCCTTGTGACTTGTTCATGTTAGTGCTTGCAACTTTAGATTTCAACATTCATTTGTGCACAATTGTGTTTATATTGGAGTTTTGGTTGAAAAACTCCACCTTTTATGTTGTTTGGTTTTCTCTTTGGTGAGACATTATGAATTTTTCCTTTTTATTCATATTGTATTGAAATATTCAATCATCGTGAAACATTTTGTTCACTTCCTATGTTATTTGAGTCATGTTTACCCAATTGGAACTTTGAATTTTCTTCATGAACTTGTGTCTTTTAAATAATACACAATGCTATATAGCAAAGGAAAAATTGCATGGGTCTACAAATGCCTTTTGTGTTACTTGATAGTGGATTTTGAAATGGTGAATCCCACATAGGTTATATAAGACTCTTGTTTTATCTCTTTTGGTGATCAGATTTATTCTTTTGATGGATTGTCTCAATGACTCAAGTAATAAGTGATTGTGCTATGTAGGATTGAACACCCACACAAGTCTATGTTTGAAGACAATTATTCAATAAGTGATTGATAAAATATTAATTCCATATTAAGAGTTGAATGTGTTAAGTTATTTCACATAGTAATATGTAGTGAGGTAAGCCACAACTAGGTCGTGACGAGTCAACATGTTATTTGACTATGATTTTATAGGTTTGGAAGACCACAAACATATTAAATAAATAAAAGTGTTTTCACAATGGTAAATTAGTTATGTAAATACCAATGGAGTAATGACCAGGAAAATGTTTTGATTCAATGCTATGCATTGTATAGAATCATCTAGGTCTCATGCTTATCCAAATTGGCTCTTAACACCTAGATGAAACATGATAAGTCTGATTTATGTATAATACATAAAATCCCAATTTCATATTCTAGTGAAAAAAATATTCATTACATTTTATTATGCTCTATGTAAAATTGGATTTGAATCACCCATAGGTGAGTAATAGGTTTGGTTTTCCTTGTATGTTGTGTGGTTTTTAAAAATGCATGTGTAAATTTTTAAAGCATTAGGGGAAAAAATGTTGGGAGGATAATTTCATTATGTTCCCATTCTCATCCTTATAAGCAAATAAACATTTCATTGGAGGGGTTAGCTAGAAAAATAGAGGAGAAGACTAGAATTACATGATATTTTTATTGTCTTCATCTAAGAGGTCTTTTAGACTGCCATGACAAAGGTAGAGGTTTGTGTATGACATGTAGGTGTTTGTCTATTGTTTTCCTCCATGTTGTGTATGTAATAATAACAATAGTTACATTGATTAAATAAACTATGTTATATTAATGCAAGTATTTTGATTTTTTTGATGTGGACATCAAATATTTAATGAAATGTATGTGTGTTTGTGTGTTATTGAACCCATACAACATGGGATTTAATGGCATGCCTTAAATAGTCTCCCACCCCTCATATGTGCACTAGTATGGATGAAAAGGTAGTGAATAGGGATGATGAGGTATGATGAGGAAGTCACTAGGAATGATAAGGGATAATGAAGGTTAATAAGGGAGTGAATAGGGATGACAAGGGAGAGACTAGGGATGATGAGGGATGGTGAGGGTATATGAGGAAGTGATTAAGGATTAGGAGTGATGATGAAGGAATGATTAAGTAATGATTAATGATGATAAGGGATGGTGAGGTTTGATGAGGGAGTGATTAGGGATAATGAGGGAATGATGAGAGATGGTGAAGGTCAAAGAGTGAGTGATTAGGGATGAAGATGGAGTTATTAGGGATGATGAGGGAGTGATTAAAGATGATGAGGGTCAATGAGATAGTGATTAGGGATAATGAAGAATGAGGAGAGAGTGATTAAAGGTGATGAGGGATGAGAGAGGGATGATGAATAAATGAAGTTAGCATAAAATGGTCATTTGATGTGTGCAAGTCATCAATGTGACCAATTCTAACCCAATCATACCACTTTGTCTTGAATTCAAACTGAGTAGTTTATAAACTTCAATTTTGATAAATCAAGGACTCCTATAAATGCCAATAATCAATCCAAAAACTACAAAATCTTAAAAATGACTATATGTTTACCCAAAATGGACATATATTGCAAAATCTATGCATTGATATCCCTAGATTCAATACTGAGACCCTAAAAAATACCTAATTACTAACCAAATTAGATTTTGAAAAACTATCTCCCACATTGTATGGTATGCAACTATGATACCAACTTTATCAGATGTAGAGTGATCCTAATTTCTTGTATTTAATATACTTAATATTTATTTTAGTAAACCAAACCATATACCCCTTCATATAACTCTTTTTGGAATTTTTGGTGTAATGTGAAAGGAACACATATGTGTTCCTTTCACATAGCACAAAATACGTACATGTTCCTTACAATTTTCCTTTTTATATGACAACATAATATGTACATGTTATGTTGTCATAATGTGTACACATTATGTGGCCATAATGCATGTGTTATGTTTCTATAACACATATGAATTATGGCTCAATAAGCCCAAGCCTAATTTCAAATAACATGTATGCATTATGTCCATAATTCATACATGTTAGGGTAAATGCCCATGAAATTGTCCCATAACTCCGTGTACATACCCAAATTATTTAAGAAAATCAAACTTATATATTTTTTCTCATTAAATGGGATATTTTGGGTATCTTCTCATTCTTCTCCTTCTGGGTCTATGCCTAGACCTCCCTTAAAATTAGATCAAAAGAAGAAATTTTCCACCTTCCTAGTAATTTCTCTATCACCCACCACCTTCAATACTATGGTCATGAAGAAATATGCCACTTTTGAACTCACCTTGTTTCTCATGTCTATTAGGGCATAGTCTAATCTAATGATATCCTAAATAGAAATAGAGAATAACCCTAAAGTCACCTAGGAAATTTTATTCAACATGTTCTCAAACAACACATTGTAGAATGTCATCCCACTCTTATTGAAATATATAAATACAAATGGATCCATGACCACCAAACCATCATAATCTCCCATAATCCCTACTATATGATCTCATATAACTATCACACAGTGAAACCAAAATGTTTATGTGGGTTTTATGCACAACCCAATAAACTTATGAGGTAGATTCTAACATTTTAGGATTAGTGAAAGGATTTACCTCCAAGGAATGAGTTGTGGGGTTTTTAGTTTTATAACAACCTATTAGTGGATTAGTAGTGAGAAAAGAATATTGTCTTATGTGGATTGGTAAACTATTGATGAACCTATATCTACTTGATATAGGTGGAAGGATGATGTTTCTAACTAAGGTAGGCAAGAATTTCAAAATAAAATAAAAAATAAGGAAAGGAGGAGCAGAAAATAAGGCATGTGGACCACACAAGATGAAAACATTTCATGACCAACACTTGTCCTGAGGTTGGACAAGAAATCAAAATACCAATTTATGTTACAGGATGATGTAGCAAACCAACAATCAAACATAGTTAGGAGTCAGATAACCAAAACAGAATAAACTTAAAACATGCATAACCAAAGGTTACCTCATTTGTCAAATTAGTCTTTCACATCTACAAGTGAAAATTATAATTAGAATTAAAAATGCATTAAAATAATCTATAGATTAGAATTAATACCTATATTGAAAAGAGATAACTCTTACAGAATCAAATAACTAAGATACCAAAATGACAACACATCTTAAACAATCCATAAAATTGGAGAAGAATCAAGATTTACACATCAAGACTAAATTCATAGAACTTATCATAATTTCATATTAATATTAACAACCCAAATTCTCCTCACTTTGGTATTGGGAGGGTACAAGTATAAATAGGCTTGGGATGAGGAAGGCATCATCTCTCAATATGAGTCTAAATTTACAATTCCAAAAAAAGAACAATGTGTCCAAAACCATGTAAAACATGCATGTACAATGATAAAAATTAGAATAAAATCTCCAACTAAAATATTATATATATTAGGTAAATAATTTAGGGACTAACATTCCAAATTAATTAGAACATGAAAGTACATAATTATATTTATTAGTGTGTTGATGTGGAACCACTAGTTGAAGAAGTTGGTGGAGTGACTATCATTGTAACTAAATTAACTATTGTAGTTCCATTAGGGATAAAAATTGGGCCTATAGGGGTTTATAGGACTAAAAATCCTAAAATATTGAAACCATGTATTGACATGGTAACAAACAATTGGTTGAGTGTTTAAGGCTAATCCTAAAGCTCTATATATTGGTTTGAGTTGTTTGACTAAAGCATGTGTTGCCTCAAAATATTTATTAATAATATCAAAATTGAGTAAATAAGGCCTAAAAATATTGATGGTCTCAGCCATCAACATTTAATGTTCTAATTTTTTACTCTTGAAATTAGATCCCAAGGTCTCTAATTTTCTTACTTCATCCTTATTAAAAATTATTAGTTTTAGAATCTCATCACTGGTCTTACGCACTTTACCTTCAAGGTTTGTTTTCCAAAACTCTAAAGAGATCCTTAAAATTTGATCTATTGACCAACTCACATGTAGGAGTGATCACATTAGTGACCCTCATATCACTTAAAATTCCCAAGGATTGATTCTCATGATTTAAAAAAAGTGTTGATAGAGCCTTCATTTGATTGTACCATGTAAGATTAACATCCCTCTTAGTAATAACATAATTTAGAACCTAGGTTATATCCTGACCTAACATTATATTCAACTAATTAAAGGCATTACTGATGGAAAAATGGATCAAAATTTTTTATCGCTTCTCTAATTCTTTGAATTAGTACCATAAAATGAACACCTTATTCCTCTTTGATTGGATTTCACCCTTGGAGACATAAATGCTATTCAAAATTTCATATAACTTGGTGGTTGCACTTATCAAATTTTCAACAATTTATGGAGGGGCTTGTATAGCTTGCCTCTATATTAATCTCTATTATGCCTCATTTGTAATTCTAAACATTTCTTATAATGAATACTTAACTAAATATATTACCTATTTAGGATCCTCTTCCTATTCATCATTTTAATCAATGGATTAATCTATTATGAGAGGCCTAAATGATAGCCTCTCTTATATTTTATTTCCTTTGTATGAGGTGGGAATATATTTATGTTTCATTTGGTAAGTGACCATATGAGGATTGGAAGGTGGAGGAGATGGTGAAATAGCTAAAAGACTAACAGTTATGGAAATCATCGATGTAGGTGGTGGTGAAGGCATAGATGATGGGTCAATAATGGTGGAAGGAAAGGTGATCAAAGAAGAAATTTGCATGGTATGGAATGTTTGAGGATAAGTATCATCATTGATGGTTATGTATGAAGGTGAACTTACCCAAGGATATTGAGGAGAATTAGGATAATTTATAATATACAAGAAATAAGCTTGTAAAAACTCAGGGAGACTAACCTTGGTAGATGTTGTGAGGGGGGAAAATTTATCATAACAAAAATTCTCTTCATCTTTCCATTCAAAAGAGGTGTAGACTTATCCTTTTTTGTATATATTCCTAAAGGTGGATTAGTATCAACTAAAGATGAAGATTGAGGATTGGGGAGGCCTCATACAATTTCCTTCCTTATTTGAGGGTAAGAATCCTTATAAACACTTGACTCTCCTTGTCAATATATTTATTCCCATATAGGAAAGGGAGGTTGATCTTGTGTTTCTAAATCATGTGACTAGGTTGGAGGCAATTTATGGCTTTTTACCCCTTGTGCCTATTATTATATAACCTTATGATCATATTTAAGGGCCTGGGCTCATATCATAGACATTGGATTATTTTTCATCTTGGTTCATACCTCTATGTCATCTGATGCTTTTAGAAAAATAACTTCATGATCATAATCGTAGTGACTATATGAAATATTCACATTCTTCTTCTCTCTAATTTGATGGAGGTATGTTCTAATCTTCTTCCTATGGTCCCATTCCCTAAATGGTCCACCTTTAGATTGTAATAGGTTATGGCCTTCCCCACTTGATTGAAATGTGGTCTGAAGTCATAATGCATTTGTCCAATGATTAGAGGGATTTTAAAATAATAGGCCAGATGTTTTTGGTCTAATTATTCATCAATGCTATTATAAATTTGGTATGTTATTTCTTACTCTACAATTTTATCTAGGACATGGTGTGGTAGTAAAAACAAAGATGCTTTTGTGCCTTTTATTATGAGTATGGTGACATTAGGGTAATACCAATAATCTCCCATTTTTCTAAAGCTTATTATTAGGTTCTCAAACAACCTAGGTATCTAGGTGCCATTAATGGCCTGAAACACTTGAAGATATATTTCATCACATATCGTTTGAATATCATTCTTGAATTTTTATATGAACATGAAAGAGTAATATTCACAAATTATGTTACCTAATTAATCTATTGAGGGTTGCCATAGATGTTCATGTGTCCTATGAATTGTGTGTAATACTACATCTAGTGATATGACATCATGTAAAAATTGTGATCAATGGGAATTTGATCACGATAGAAAATTTGTGTCTTTATCCTAACACTTATGACCTCCCAAAGGAAAACTATCTTATTATAAGTTAAGATAATGTCTAGAAATGGACCCACTCAACCTACATATATGTTGTGCTTGCAAAACCATATAATTAATTTAGGAGAACCATAATTATCCTAATTATTGGTCTAAATTTAACAATATAATTGGATGAAATCCATCCCTTAAGATTTATTCTCTAGCCTTTAACCAACCGTTATTTCAACTTTCCATCTATGATATTTTTCTTGAGCTAGACATTGGTTAAGACTTGGATATGCAGTCTTAGGGACTGGTAGTATGAGATACATATAAAATTACATACTATAAATAAATGTAGTTGTGATTTTTATTTTCCTAATGTTCAAGTAACCCACAAAAAATATACAATTAAGAAATAAATTTATAAGTAGGTTTATGCAAGGAATTACCTCAAGTTTTGTCATTGCTTGGTGGAGGCCTTGTGATTTAATAGGAAGTAGATTCTCTATATATTACTTATCATATGGATATATTTTATCCTTCGCCAAGTATGGCACCAAAAATTATAATTCTTCCCAAAGCATCGAGTAATGATGGAATTTAAAATTAAGGGAACTATTCTCAAACACATTGTCCATATAAGCATGACTCCTAGTGAATGAGTACATAGAATGGTCTTGATGATGCACCTACTTTAAACAGGAGGCCATTTTGTCAATATAGATGCTTAAATTTCTCTTATAAATTAACTATTTCATTTATTTTCAATCTTATTAAGAAAACTATGGATTTTTATATCCTTGAGGGCTCAAAATTATAATGTTTAATTAAGAGAGTAATGATGAAAAGAATATCCTTCTTATAGATTTTCATATATTACCAAAAAATCTAAGCTCTGAATACACTTGTGTGTATCAGTACAAATAATATAAATTTTTATTTAGTTCCCATTTTAATCTGAATGTGTTAGTCAGCTTTGGTGGGTTCACTTGCTTACAAAATGGTAATAATTCATCAACTTTACATGTCCAGTCACCTTGATTGAGACATTTTTCACTTACTCATTTATCACCTCTTCTACTATGTTATCAATTTTATTTGTGTATTTTATCTATCCATCTCTTATTTTGTGACACTTGTCTACTCCTTTCTCATTTGATCCCTTTTATATTTATAATTCTACTTTGTACACTCTAGGCCATGAATTAATGTGATTGAGCCACATGGAGAAATATTAGGCCTGCGATATCTTGGGAGGTTGGAGTTGTATCCATTGTCTATTTGAACTATATATGTCCCTGAAAGGGGATGGGTAAAGGAAATGTTGACACATGGCATGTTCTTGATGACATGTAGCCTTAAATACTTAGAGCCAAGGGACCATTGGATTTTTGACTTTGATTTTTATATTTCCAAAGTTGTGTTTATACAAAAATGTGCCAAACACCACTTGATTAAAGCTATGAAATCTCAAAACCATTAGACTGCAAAACCTTGATACCACTATATTATGTTAATCTTTCTAGGGTTATGGTTGACAAAAATATGCCAAGTGTCAAATGATTAAAACTATAAAATATTGGAACCATTAATCTATAGAAGCCTGAGGCTATTATTTGATTGACATTTTGTAAAGTCTCTATGTTTTTATGTTCAAAAAAATGTGCCACGTGATTTTATTTTTGAGTTTAGAGGATCAAAACACTTATAATTTTATTTGAACTTGGAAGGTTCTATGTAATGCTAGAATGCCAACTATTAACATGTAATATTTTAGGACCATTCGAAGACTTAGAAATTTTGATAAAGTTGAAGACCTCAAGCAATGTAGTAATGCCACCTATCTCAATCCCACATGATAAAAATAATTCCAAATCATGGGTGATTAATAATCCCCTATTGATATACTTGCACTTATAAAAAAAACCTGTATGAACACTATGACAAAACATTAGTCAAGCTGGTCCATAAATAAGAGTGTTATTTTTTTAAAATGAACTTATGAAAATTGATAGTTTAAAATATATTAAGGTGGTTGATACAATATGATAAAAAAAAATTATATTGTGTTTATTGATGTTATTAGAAGTAAACTCAAAATTATATATAGGTAGATGCTACATTTGGAAAAAGGCATGGGATGGTATCAAGCTAGCTGATATAGTATGGAAAGTAGTAAAACTATATTAGGCTAGCCGATACAGTCTGGTCAAATATGTTAGTTAGATAAATAGTAAAAAAATAATAAAATAAGAAGGTATAACTAACCTAGTGTGTTTTATTTATAGGATTTTATATATAATGATCTAGGTGTAAATGGTGAATAAGGATTAAAGAGAATTGACTACATAATATTCCATTATCCCATATCCACACTATCCTATCTATATGGTAAGTTGAGAGTAAATTTTTGAGGGTAACTACTTACTAGTGAATTACAAAACCAAATGGATAAAATTCTTCTCATTGGCTAAAAATTAAAACCCTAGGCACTTATGATATACTAGTGAGGTACATGAAAGCTAAAGTCTCTATATAGTGTTGTTTAATGTATTGAATATTAGGGAGATACCTGTCACACCATGACTCAAGTAAAATTGATGATTTCTTTGTCTAGACTGATAGCTCCTAAGAGAGTAAAAACTATTATAACACAGTTCTAGATTGAAATGAAAGAATACAAAATGATGATTTAGATTGAAAAAATAAAAATAGTCACATGCAATGAGGGAAATAAACACTCAAATTTTATAAAAATAGATGATACAATTAGAATAAAAATCAATAAGAGATACAAAACTATAATAGGTTAGATGAGATAGTTTGAAAAAATTAAAAATCTATATCGAGTTGGATAATATAGTTGTGAATAAGTTGGAAATTATATTGATTTTTCTAATATAGTTTCTAAAACTAAGAAAAATGTATCTAGTTGACTGATACATTAGGGAAGAAACTATATGATGGTTTTGAAGTAAATCCACATAATTTAAAATAAAAAAATTTCACATTAGTTTTCATTAAATTACATAACAAATTTAGTTTCACTTAAAGTTCATACAATAATAAAAAACCAAAAAACTTGCATCAAAATTTGAAAATGTGAGAATGATCCAACTAGAGGTGGGATAATATTCATGTTAGTTTCAACAAAATTTATGCATGAGATATAATTTCCTTAACCATACTCTTTCTTTAAATATACCAAGACTTAAATAAATTCATAATAATAAATCTTGTGTATATTTGTATAATTAGAAAAGGACATAAAATAACCATAGACCTATAAGAGGGTAACCAACACTCAAATGTTAAAAGGAAAGGGTTCCAAAGCCTAAGAATATGACATGGGGTATAGATCTCACTATGCCTCAATGATGGGTAAGTGATTGTAAGGATGATTGTAAAGGTGAAAGTAAAATTAAATGATGGATAAGTCATTTATAAACAAGGTAAGGTGTAATGGTCAATAAATGGGGGTCTATGAAACCTAAAGTGATAAATGGAATTCCTAATCAACCCTATATCTATACCATCTTATTTAGTATAATGAGAATCATAAGAAAGGATAGACACATACATAAAAAAAAAAAGAAACCAATAAATATCTAATCTACTACTTAATTAAAGGAAAGAGTATAGAGATAGAAATACTTACCTTCGGGTGGACCCATCGACACTTCAATCTCCTCCTATTGCTTAAGTGGGACTTTGAAAGAGATGTTGTAGGTTGAATATATAAAATGGTAACATGAAGACATATATATCCTTAGTTTTTAATTCTAAATACATGTCCTATTTATCTTCATTGACACTACAAGACTATATATCGAAGATATGGTTGTAAACCTCTAACTCTTCCAAACACTACTTGGGAGCATAAATGCAAGTGTAAATAGAGTGTATGAATGTGATATATCCTTTATCCCATGAAATATAAGCCTTGTATAAAAATCCAATACCCAAAAATAAACATGAACTCTAAGATGACAACATAGTTCATAATGATATAATATAAATGCCATAAGACAAACTCAAAAATGTGTTAGGAAGATTTATATAGTATATGTAATACAAATTATAAAACACACTCTATCAAACAAGAATATAATATAAGATATAGAGAAGCTATAAGCCTTGAATGACAATTAGATGGAAAGGTAGGACATAAATAGACTTAGAGGAGGTCATGATAATATTAATTATTATCAATAAAATTTTCACCCTAAGGAGATATACTCTAGCCTCCTTCAATTTGATGTAACATGGAAACATATCTCAAGTTGTGGGTGACCTATGGGAGAGATGAGTCTCTAGATTGAAGGGATATCTCCCTTGTACCACACCTATAACTAACCACTAATATAATAGTTTATAAGAAAAGGGATAGAAATATATTAACACTAACCTAATATAGGTGATGCACCAAGATTAACTCCACAAGACTACTTGAACTTGCACTATGAAAGGCAATTTGCAAAACTGATATCAACACCCAAGGTTTTACTAATAAAAGTGTTTCAACATGAAGGTAATATGTAATGTATTTATCAAAATAGATGAATAATAGGTCTGATCATCAACACTAATATTCTTATTTACACTCAAAGACACATAAAAATAACTAATTACATATTATGTGACCTATTAGAAGGCAAATTACTTACACAAAGCATGAAAGAGTGAGATGAACATAAGGAGAGATGACTATCACTTTCCATTTAAACATGAAATACTTCACACACTTAAAAAAGAAGTTGAGATCTTAAAACTAGCTTAAAATATATTATTCAAAGTTAAAATCAGTATTCAGACTAGCAGTGCTTCACCATACCAAAATGTGGATGCATTACAAGGCCAAAACTGGCAGCTTATATAGAGAATTAAGGAAGAGAGGGTGGGGGTATAGAAGAGGGATATTTCCAAGTGTCAATGTGAAATTTAAAAAATAACGGAGTTTTAAATTATCTTATTAGTTTCTCAAAGACAATTATTAGTCTCTTAAATAATCTTGCTTGACACCTTGCCTAGCTCTCCAAAACTACTCTTTGCCTTTGATTTTGGAATTATAAGTGGCATTATTTATGGTAAATTCATTTTGAGTTACATTTTTTCTCTTCTCTTGACACCTTTTAACTTATCTTTGAAGGTTCTCTTTGACACATCACTTAATTCTCTTACTAGGTGTCTAGAAGTCTCTTCATCTCACTAGGCCAATCTTGCTTACAAGTGTCAAAACTTGATTTAATCTTATCAAATTAATTTTATCTCTCCATTCATGGCATATTAATGTCATATAAAACCTTCAATAACTCATTTGGAGGTGTTAAACTACCCTCAATAATTCATTTTGCACCAAAAGGCCTCATTCCTTGTAGATGTGAAAAATGTGTAAAAATTATTGTGTATAATAATGTATGGATGTTAGTTATAAAATAATCACACATTGAGGACCTAGAATTTATTTATAACTCCATTCCAAGTTTTATGTCTAAATTCTGAGTGGAAGTGTCCTTTTCATCTATTTCTCTCTCTTAACTAGGTCTTAATTGAGCCTCCCTACCTAGAGACTAAATTTTGGCTCCATAGGCTTCCCATGTGTGAAAAATAAAACAAATATGTTTTAGCTTAAAGAAATCATAAGGATCATCCATGTCAATTTTAATCTCCTGACAACTTGTACATACCTCCCAAATAGTTTAAAATAATCTTCTTTGGTCCTTTTCCATACAATTATACCTTGCAAGTACCAAACAAAGGCATATGGAAGTTCTCAAGTGAGTTTTTTACATCATTAAAGTCACTTGGAGGCTTATTCAATTAATCTTGAGTGTTTAGACATAGTATATCTTCAATTAGGTTATGTTGGATCTTTAGGCACCTTATGAGTGATTAAGGTTCTCAGTAATGATTCATACCATATAACACACTAAATTAAGAAAAAATTCCCAAATATGGTAGATAATAAGCCTATATAACAACATGAAACTCATTTTTCCACCATGCATCTTGTCATGAAATATCTAAGCAAGTTTGAGACTATCTTTGGTGGTTGAGTGTGTATTTGTGAGGGCTAGGGAGAGATGAGGTCTGAGAGAGCTATCTTAAATTTGTCTTAAGATTAAAATGACCTGGTAAGGTCTAAAATACTCACACTAACCTCTTACAATGTCCATATTCAACATATTCCTTTATTATGTCTCTTGTAACTTCAGTCACTCAAACCTAGGGTTTGTAAGCAAATCAAACTGAAAGACACTAGCCACTGTGTCTACCTCCTTTCTTAAATTTTGAAAGGTTTAAAATATAATTAAATGTTTATTTTAAGTCCTAATAATTATATAAATTATTTATTAGGTTATTATGTCCTCATTTCACCCTTATTAAACAAATTTCTTTACCAAACTATTCACACATAGGGTTGTATGTATGGTCTTAATCTCAACAAGCCTGAACAAACCTCTTAACCTTACCATACCTTCAATTATTAACTATGATGATATTATAGGGTAACTACCACAATGAATCCACCCTAAAATGAGTTTATTCATCCTCATATTTTCATCTTTTTCAACCAAAAGACACCTTCAAGGCAAGGAGGCCTGTGTATTTCATGACTATATATGTTGGGTTTAAAGAGCTATTTTTAGTCATCCTTTTAAACCTAATTTATGGTATATTTAATATCTAATGACTTATTTAAATTTTTTTCTCACCCAATATATATTATAATTCTCTTTTGCATTTTCCCTTCCTACTCTTTTAGGCTTGAAACTAGCGTGATCTTTCTAGCAAACTTATATGTATCATTCTTGGGGTTTGGCTACATTTTAGGCCTTAGGACTCTTTTGAAAGTTATTGGACACTTAAACATATTTAATAAAATTATTGGGATTTAATATCCATTAAATAACCATCTAAAACCTTATCAAATTCTTGTATTCTAATAAACACATACCATACTTCTCATATCTAAACATATACAGTTGTAGTGTCATTGGGTGTTTGGAGTGCTAAACCCTAAAATTTGATCCTACTCAATTAGGTTATTGACAACCTAAAAGTGTATAAACTTCATGTAATCTTACTCTCATTTAAATACAAGTTTCATTAACCCTTTATGACATCTTCAAACCTTTGTTTCCTTGTCTCCATACATAGACCTGTGTATGAATGTTAAGGTTGTAGGCCTAGTCATCTCAACTTATTCATTGAATTTCACGTAATTATGTATCTTGATTAGTTTATGACTTTATAATTTCATTTTTTTAATGAGTTATGTTTCCACTACACACACCTTTCCTTGTATTATCACATGGTTTCAATCCAAAATGAGGACCTATAGGTTTAGAACCTATAAGTCTTCATTTTTGCTTGTATAAATTGTTAGGAAGGAGTCTCTTTACTCATCCATGATTCTTGATGATAAAATGGAGTTATTTAGTGTTAAATGAGTTTTTATGAGTCTTGATTATATTTATCCATTTACAATACACTTTCAATATTAAACCTAAATCATGAAAGCTTACTAACAGGTCTGTAGACTTATGAGTGACTAAAACACATTCATATTCTTTGAAAGTGGATGCTGGACTTTATTTTCACTTTATTAAACCTCTAATGTCTCAAAGGTGGTTTATTATACAGCCATTATCTTCTTAATTAGGTCATTACTCTTATATATCCTTGAACAATGCAAAATTAAACCTTGTTACTCCATTATTACAGGCAACTTGCACACACAATCATCAAAATGAGAGAGCATTGTGAATTGCTTGGAAAAGGTGTTGTTGGAGTAGACAATGGAGAAATTATGTCATTATAGATAATTATAGTAATTAAAACATTATATTAGACCTTCATTCATCACCTCAGATATTAAAAACCCTAGAACAAATAGAAACTATGATAGTCACTTTGTAAACTATGCAAGATAGTAGCTTTCCCTACAAAATAACTTCCCACATGTGCCAAACTGGTGGATGAGGGTGTAATATGGTTCTTCATATCTCTAAGGATCATTTACAATTGATTTAATTCAGTCAATGAGTTCATACTTACATGATAATTTCACAAAACTCAATCTATGGGGATTTAAGCCTTAAAAAAGCACCTTAGATCCTTAGCAATTGTTAATAAATATAAAGATATAAATAAAGTTATAAATTCCACTAATTGATATCTGATAGTGGTCCCAAATTTTGGTCAAAATATTATATCCTAACTCCACCTTTACGACCTGTACCATGCATTTGAATTTGGTCTTTCTGAGCTTGTGAAGGCAAGGATGGAGGAGATATAGTGTCTAATACATATATAAGACCTAAAAATTTATAAAAATATTTAAAATGACCTATGGAAGATGAAGGTATGTTTTTAAACAATTTTTACTTGTAGGTGATCTCAACAAGTCTGTACAAGTGCCTTAAACTCCCTTCTAAGCATTGAATTTCAAGATTATGACCATTTTATGACATATTGACATAAAGTTAAGTTATATAATTGATAAAATGTCCTTTTAAAGTGTATTTTATGGATAATTTTATTTTTTGGGATTTTTCATACATGAAAGTTAGAAAAAATCACCTTTTTCTTTATTTTCTCATACCTTAAAGTCCATAAAAGAACCTTAAACTTTACAAATCATCATGAAATGTTTAAATAGGGTGATTAAGACATAAAATGACCTTGAAAGACACATAATTACCTATTAAATATCTTGTAAAAGTCTCATAACTTAATGGAATGACCAGGATAGTACACACAAAGATAAAGTATTACCTTAATTTCTCCAAATTTACCTTAAACAATGATAATAAAGTTTTATGAAGACTTTTTAAAGGTAATTAAAGCATGAAAAAGTTATGAACAAGGTTATAAAAATATAACACTCAATTTTTCACCTATAGGGGTTGATATTTTTACCTTGGGGGTCAAAATTGCTCAACAAATTGGCAATGGAGTCATTTGTACTTAGATTAAGACCTCACCAAACCTTGACTATGAAAACACAATATTATTTGACCTATAAACACATAAAACAAAGAAAACACACATAAATCAAATAAAAAGACACAAACATGTGTTGGATAAGCACTTAAGGAACACAACAAATAGGAAAGCAAACTAACTATATACAACTAACCCAAACTTTTCTTATTCCTCTTAGGTCAAAGGGGAAGTTTGTAGTATCTATTTCTCTATGATATGAATAATGGCATGAGGAAATTTTCCTCTTGGACCTCATTCTTGTTGACTCCATCCTTTCATTCCTTTCCACTCCTATCATCATTCTCTCAAGTAAAGTGACAAATACAAACCAATCATCTATGAAGGTGAACTCATCTTGTTATTCAAGCTCCTTATCATGATTCCTCTTGATTCTTGTGTCTATCTTAAACATGACCATCTCTGGGCTCATAGGATAAACTTCATTATTATCCTTTAGGAATTACATGACATGAGGTAATTGGTCTTGAATAACCTCATGTGGATCATCACATTACCTCTCAAGTAAGAGGGTAGACTCAATATCATCTTCAATCTATCTAAAAGAGATACCGACCCTTGAGTAGAATCAAAATCATTGCATATGTCTAGGTACTACTACTAAATATATTCATCCTTCTCTTGACATCCTTCTTGAAGAGATACAACTTGAAGATCATCCTTAAAGTCTTACTCTACTATAGTAGTTTGATCAGTTTGCATTTCTTCCTCATCATTCTACTCTTATTTTCCTAGAGGTACTAACTTATCAATACCTTCATATTATTTAAACATATGCAAGTAGATCTGCAACATGTCCTTCAAATCTCCTTGAACTTGCTCATTTGACTCAACAATGTTAGTTAACATGATGTCTTTCTCAAGAGCCTTTTCTTTCACATATTCACCAACTTCTTCATTGATAAAGGTAGAAACCTTAACATTCTTCTCATAGGCAGTTATAAATGTTGGAAATATTGTCATTGATGTCAAAGGTCTAGCATTATTGGTGATAAAGGCCCCATTGCATTTAATTTTGTTTGTAATAAATATATCTTGGCTAATATGAGTTAATATTTATTTAATATTAATGAATATATTTTTGGTTGCATATGAGACAAAAGAAGGGCCCATGGAGAAGTCAAAGAGCCATGGGATAAAGACAAAAGAAGGATGGGACACATTTTCTCATGAAGAGTCATCTTGGGGAATTCCAAGAGTCACCAAGTGAAGATAAAAGAAGAAGGGTGAAATTTCTCATGAAGGGACACTTTAAGGAATATGAAAAGTCACCAAGATGAGGACAAAAGAGGGAAGGATGTTTTTTATCATGAAGGGTCACCACATGACTTTTCAAAGGCAAGAATATGAAGTGTCATACAAGTTTGGTGCCTTTTGCATGAGGATTGAAGGGTCACAAAGGGGGAAGGCCAAAGGTCATTTGGAAAGCTATAAATAAAGGCTTGAGAAGCCATTTGTAATATGAGAAATAGAGGTTGATTTGATATTGTAATATCTATCTTAGAAGAGCAATTATGAGAGATGAATATGATTTGTATTTGTAATATCTAGCTTAAAAGAGCAAAGGTGAGAGAGAGGAAAGAGATGTTGTATTGAACTATCATTTTTTGAGATAGCAACATCGAGAGATAAGTGTGTGGTATACACAAAGGGGTTAGTGCTCCTGTGGGTTGGTGCTCATGAATAGTAGCTGGGTTGGTGCTTGGCAAAGGGGTTTGGTGCTCCTGTGGGTTGGTGCTCATGAATAGTAGCTGGGTTGGTGCTTGGCAAAGGGGTTTGATGCTCCTACAAGTTTTTGCTTGCGAATATTGTTTGGGTTGATGCTCAGTCATATACTTGAGATTGTTCTCCATTGTTTTTTCCACATTGGGTTTCCACGTTATATCTAGTTTCTCTCTCTATCTTGTGTGGTGTTTATTGTTTGAGTTTTATTTCATATATTAAATGTTTGATTAAGTGAAATTTGGTTAAGAAAAAGATTTATAAGATATATGATATACTGATTCAGCCCCCCCTTTCATTATATCCTGTGCTTAACAATTGGTATCAAAGCAAGTTCCTTTTTGAAAAAGTTTTACAGCTTGAAGGTAGATCAGAAAATCACAAGATGGCAATACATAAGGGTG
Source organism: Torreya grandis (assembly GCA_037957365.1). NCBI lineage: Eukaryota > Viridiplantae > Streptophyta > Pinopsida > Cupressales > Taxaceae > Torreya > Torreya grandis. Next base: position 1,954,244 of record JARHVA010003435.1, read on the forward strand.
CCTCTGCAAGAAAAAGAATAGTTGATCAAGAATAAGAAAAGGATCAAGCCGAAGTGAATATGGAAGGAGAACTCATGTATGCCTTAGAAGAGTTGAAATGTTTTGAAAAGAAAAATCAAAGATTGAAGCATCAAATCAAGAAAAATGAAAAGGAGTCAAAGGAGATAATTGAAGATCTAATGGCACAGTTGGAAATATCAAGAAAAGAATGTGAAAGGTATGTTACTAAAATTGCCTCTTTAAAAGAAGAGATTGAGAAAGCAATCAATAATAAAATAGTCAATGATTCAAAATTTTAAAATAACACTAATATGTTGAATAAGATATTAGAAAGCCAAAATGCAATATCAGATAAGACAGGCATCGGTTTTGAAAAGAAGAAGAGCTATGTTGAAGCTCTTACAAATAAAGAAACAAGAAGGGAAGAAGTGAAGAATAAAGAGGACAAAGAAGGCTGGAAGGAACAAAGCTATAAAAGGCAATCAGCTCAGAGACTCACAAATAGGTCCTATTTTTATGGTTACTATTTTTATTGTAATGGATATGGTCATAAGAAATTAGAATGTAGAAAAAGAGCTAACAATATCAAAATAAGGAAAAGGAAGGTCATGTAGAGTCAACCAAAAACTATAACTCTTTTACTCCTCTATCAAGCTTTGATGAAGAGACCATAATTTGTTACAAGTGTAACAAATTCGAACACATAGCTCGGTATTGTAGAAGCGTGTTTAAGTCAGTCAAGAAGGATCAGAGTTTCAGGGCTCCATTCATCAAGAAAAAGGTTCAGACATGGTAGAAGAAACAATCTGAAGGTTCTATGTTGGTCCAGACAGCTTTGCATGCAAGAAATGAAGAAAATCCATGGTTTATTGATAGTGGATGTTTGAGGCACATGACAAGAGATAAGAACAAGTTCATAAACTTGAAGAAGATCAATGGTGGCATAGTGAAATTTGGGGACAATACTACTACCAGAATTACCAAAAAAGGTACACTAAGTTTAGATAATGGTAGAACTAAAACTGAAAATGTTTTATATGTAGAAGGTCTTAAGCGTAATATTTTGAGTGTAATTCAAATGTGTAATCAGGGGCACACACTAAATTTTTATGTAGAAGGTTGTGAAATTAGAAGAAAAGATTCAAATGTATTGATTGCAGATGCTCAAAAAATAGGTAATAACTTATATATGCTATCAAACATCAAAGGTCAAAAATGTTGTTTGAGTCAGATTGAATAAAGTTAGCTATGGCACAAGAGAATGGGGCACATAAATTTTGACAATCTTGTCAAAATTTGTAAAAATTAAGTAGTCAAGAATCTTCCAAAGATCACAAAGCCATATAACACGCTTTGTGGACCTTGTCAGCATGGGAAGCAGGCTAGAAGGCGGTTCAAAACAAAAGAGTACTCGACCACTTAGATGCTAGAGCTTGTTCACACTAATCTATGTGGACCTATGAGGACTCAAAGTACTCAAGGTGATAAATATTTCATGTTGATTATTGATGATTTTTCACATATGACTTGGATAATGTTTTTTAAGAAAAAATCAAAAGCTTTTAGACAATTTGAAGCATTCAAAGCATTAGTTGAGAATGAAACTAATCTAAAGATTAAGTGTCTAAGATTAGATTGAGGAGGAGAATTCATGTTAGATAAATTTATTGAGTTTTGTGAAGATCATGGAATAAAGAGACAGTATTCAACAGCCAAAACTCCACAACAAAATGGAGTAGTTGAACAGAAAAATAGAATAGTTCAGGAGATGGCGAGGACAATGCTAAATGAATCCAAGATAGAAAATAAATATTGGAGAGAGGCAATTGGTGTAGAAGTGCATATTCAGAATAGAGATTTATTAAGAGTCAACATTGACAAGACTCCTTATGAGCTATGGAAAGACAAACCAGCAACAATTGATTATTTTAGAGTTTTCAGTAGCAAATGCTTCATAAAGAGAACCAATGAAAAACTTGGTAAGTTTGAATCCAGATTATATGAAGGTATATTTATTGGTTATTCTTGCAAAATTAAAGCTTATAAATGTTATAAAAAAAGAACCAAGAAAATTATTGAAAGTGTAAATGTTAGGATAGAAGATGGAACACAAAAGATCAGTAATCCAGTAGACATTCCTGAAATCATTGAAGAGGAAGGATTTGAAGAATATGATGAAGATGAGGAAAAGGAGAAGGAGAAAAAGGGCACCAAGACTCCATCCAAATATGTTTAGAAAAATCATAATGAAAGTGACATCATTGGGGACATAAAAGAAGGAATTCTCACCAGAAGAATGATGGTAAGTGAATCTGAACAAGTTAATTTCTCTTTGTTATCTAAAATTCAGCCTAGAAATTTTTTAGAAGCTAGACATGATGAGCATTGGGTTAAGGCTATGGATGAAGAATTAGATTAGATAAAAAATAATGATACTTTGGAATTATTGCCTAGACCAAAAGATCACAATGTGATAGGAACAAAATGGGTTTATAGAAATAAGTTGAATGAAAATGGAGAAGTAACCAGAAATAAAGCAAGATTAGTATGTAAAGGATATGCTCAAATTGAGGGAATAGATTTTGAAGAAAATTTTGAACCAAGAGCAATGTTAGAGGCTATTAGAATGTTTCTTGCACATGCAATATTTAAAAATTTCAAATTGTTTCAAATGGATGTCAAATCTGGCTTCCTAAATAGGAATCTTGAAAAAGAGGTCTACATTGAGCAGCTTGAGGGGTTTATTCTCTCGAATATTAGTAATCATGTATGCAAATTAAAGAAAGCACTATATAGATTAAAACAAGATCCTAGATCTTGGTATGCAAGATTTGATAAGCACCTACAAGATCAAGGATTCAAGAGGAGATTTGCCGATAGTAATCTTTACATCAAAATAGAAGATGAGCATCAATTGATTGTTGTGGTATATGTTGATGATATCATTTTTGGAGGAAATATTGAAAAGATGACAAAATAATTTTTTGATAGAATGCAAAAATAATTTGAGATGTCTATGCTTGGAGAATTATCATTTTTTTAGGATTACAAATATTTCAATCAAATAAAGGAATTTTTATATCTAAAAGTAAATATGCCAAGGAAATGTTGAAGAAATTTGGTTTTGAGGATTGTGTACCAGTTGGCACACCTATATGTATAGGAAATAAGGTGAGCAAGGATGTAGATTCATGTATTACAGATCAATCTTTTTATAGATCTATGATTGGTAGTCTTTTATATTTGATAGTATCAAGACCAGACATCATTCATGTAGTAGGTATGGTTACAAGATATCAGTCATCTCCAAGAGATAGTCATGTTCAGTTGGTGAAAATAATATTTAGATATATCAAGGGGACATTAGATTATGGATTATGGTATCCCACAGGTAAAGATTTTACTTTATTTACTTATATAGATTCAGATTGGGCAGGGTGCTCAGATGACAAAAAGAGTACAAGTGGAAGAGCTTTATTCCTTGGTGATAGCTTAGTATCATGGCTAAGCAAGAAGCAGAACTCAGTATCACTTTCTACAACTAAAGTAGAATATATTGTAGTAGTATTGTGTTGTACTCAAGTGCTTTAGATGAAGCAAACTTTGGAAGATATCAAGGTAAAGTATGATGAACCTATTTCCATTTTTTGTGATAACACAAGTGCTATAAATATTTCAAAAAATCTAGTATTGCATTCAAAAACAAAACATATTCCCATTAGATATCACTTCTTGAGAGAGCAGGTTGCAGATCAATAGGTTAAGATGTAATATATTAGTACTACAGAGTAGATTGCAGATATTTTCACAAAGGCACTACCAAAAGACACATTTGAGTATCTGTGAGAGAAGTTGGGAGTAAATTTCTTTACTTCCTACCATTGAGGTTTAACATCAGTTGAGGGGGAGCTAAGTGTTAGCTCCAAGTAGGCCCTTTGCCATTAATGTCAAAGGAAGAGAATAATAGGTATAGGTACAGGTGTAAAAAATAGGTATAGGGAATAGGTACAGGTTGCTATAGTAAGGGGGAGTTACTATATGTTTTTAGATGACAGTATGTGTAGGTGATAGGATGTGGCAATTTCAGGATTGAGGTTGCCATCAATGACAAAGGGGGAGATTGTTGGAAATATTGTCACTGATGTCAAAGGTCTAGCATTATTGGTGATAAAGGCCCCATTACATTCAATGTTATTTGTAATAAATATATCTTGGCTAATATGAGTTAATATTTATTTAATATTAACGAATATATTTTTGGTTGCATATGAGACAAAAGAAGGGCCCAAGGAGAACTCAAAGAGCCATAGGATAAAGACAAAAGAAGGATGGGATGCATTTTCCCATGAAGAGTCATCTTGGGGAATTCTAAGAGTCACCGAGTGAAGACAAAAGAGGAAGGGCACAATTTCTCATGAAGGGACACTTTAAGGAATATGAATAGTCACCAAGATGAGGACAAAAGAGGGAAGGACATTTTTTATCATGAAGGGTCACCACATGAATTTTCAAAGGCAAGAATATGAAGGGTCATACAAGTTTGGCACCATTTTCCATGAGGATTGAAGGGTCACAAAGGGGGAAGGCCAAAGGTCATTTGGAAAGCTATAAATAAAGGCTTGAGAAGCCATTTGTAATATGATAAATAGAGGTTGATTTTATATTGTAATATATATCTTAGAAGAGCAATAATGAGAGATGAATATGATTTGTATTTGTTATATCTAGCTTATAAGAGTAAAGGTGAGAGAGAGGAAAGAGATGTATTGAAATATCATTTGTTGAGATAACAACATTGAGAGATAAGTGTGTGGTATACACAAAGGGGTTGGTGCTCCTGTGGGTTGGTGCTCATGAATAGTAGCTGGGTTGGTGCTCGGCAAAGGGGTTTGATGCTCCTGTGGGTTGGTGCTCATGAATAGTAGTTGGGTTGGTGCTTGGCAAAGGGGTTTGGTGCTCCTGCAAGTTTGTGCTTGTGAATATTTTTTGGGTTGATGCTCATTCATATACTTGAGATTTTTCTCCATTGTTTTTCCCACATTGGGTTTCCAAATTATATCTAGTGTCTCTCTCTATCATGTGTGGTGGTTATTGTTTGAGTTTTATTGCATATCTTGAATGTTTGATTAAGTGAAATTTGGTTAAGGAAAAGATTTATAAGAAATATGATATACTGATTCACCCCCGCTCTCAGTATATCCCGTGCTTAAGAATAAAATCATTAAGATCACTCTTTTCTTCATTCATGAAGACTTATTTGTATATATTTTCATCAATTAGAGTACCAATGGTGAATTTATCCTCATACACACTTGCATTTTTTCTTCACATTCTCTTGGAATCAAACTTGTAGCTGTAATATCTTCTTCATTTATTGCCCAGAGGAAAGGTTAATCTTCAAAAAGGGATGTGGTGGGAGGGTGATGGATATGTTCATGATTTGGAGAGGGATTATTAGGTGTGGTGGATGGATCATGAATGGGTTTGGGTGTTGATGAAAAACTTTTGAAACTTAGGGTTTTAGATATGGAGGATTATTAAAGGGAAAACACGTTGATTTTGACAATAGACACATAATTATATTCAATAATAACTTCACCTTTATAATATCCTTCTTGAGACTCTTCAATAGTTTCAAACTAATTTTAAAGATTATTAATTAGGGCCTCCTTGTTTTTAAAACCTTCTTAGATATACCTCCAAGATGGAAAAGATAGATATTCTTGGGAAGAGGGAAATGGGACTTGATTGGGTACAAGGCTTTCTTTGACTTCAACATCTTGATCTTGGCTTGTTTTAAGCTTATTTATTTTCAATTCCAACTCTTCAATTTGCTTACCTATACTCTCTTGGAAAAACTTTTATTCAAGGTAGCTCGTGACCTCATGAGGATAAGGACTACAAGAAGGCTAATATGATAAATAAGAGGACTCTTGAAGAGGGATGGGAGAGACTTACATAATTTCATATTTTTACTTGGCTTCAAATCCCCAATCTATAATTGTATCAACTTTCTTAATATATTAATTTACCACTTGATTTAAGCTTGGGGTCTTGAAAGACTTCTTGGGGGGTTCTTGAGGAAGAGAAATAGGATATTGGCTCTCAACAATAGGATTCTCAACAATGATATCCTTCTTCTTGTGAAAGATCTCTTGGATTTAATTTAAAGAATAATTTTTTTTAGGAATGTATGAAGGATTTAAAACACTTTGAATCTCACTTGAAAAGGTCTCTTTGAGAATAGTGGGTGGAACATATGAAGGATGAGGTGGTGTGTATGAAAACACTTGGTTCTAATATAGTTGGACCTCCTATTCTTCATGAACTCGTAGCATGTCTTTTATGTTTTTAATGAAACCACTCACATCCAACATATCAATTGAGAGGATTTTTCAATTTGCTCTCTCAATATATGCCAATTCTTCCTTCATTGATTGAAATGAGTCTCTCATGCAATGAATGAGATGATTATGGATTCTTGAACATATTCCCTTTGTGTGTTAAGACCTATCATATACCTCTTATATCCTAAGAGAGTTTGATTCAAACTTGAAATGGATTGTGTTAATAAGTTAATATGTTTATTAAGAACACCTTGAACTTATGAAGGCTGATCATAGTGATGATATGATTCGTGACAAGGCTGATAAGGATCATAGTGAGGTTGATAAGTATCATCATAAGATGGATAGGGAGTATTATAGGCATGAAGAGCTTCACCAACTTGCATGAAATTTAAATATACTTAAAACTCAGCCATAACATACTTATCAAGACAATGAAATTAAATTATAACTTACTTGAATAAGTGACTAGGTTGCTAGAACCAATTGATTATGCATGGAGTCACCATTGATGTTTTGAATGCCTCTAAAGGCTAATATGTAGAAGAATAACATCATTCCACAAATTTAGAACTTAGTCCAACTAGAAGTTCCTAAACTATTATCAATCAAATTTTCACCCTAAGGAGGCCTACTCCATCCTCCTTTAATTTGATGTAACATGGAAACATCTCTCAAGTTATGGGTGATGTATGGGAGAGATGAGTGTTTAGATTGAAGGACTAGCTCCATTTCACCACACTTAAAACTAACCAATAATCTAATACTTTCTAAGAAAAGGGATAGAAAGAGATTAACACTAACTTGATAGAGGTGATGCATCAAGATTAACTCCATAATACTACTTAAACTTGCACTATTAAAGGTAATTTGTAAAGCTGATCTCAACACCCAAGGTTCTCCTAACAAAGGTGTTTTAATATGAAGGTAATATGCAATGTATTTTTAAAGGTAGATGAATATTAGGTTTGATCATAGACACTAATAATCTTAATTACACTTAAATACACATAAAACAACTAACTACACATCATGTGACGTACTAAAAGGTAGATTACTTGCACAAAACATGAAAGATTGAGATGAACACAAGAAGAGATGACTATCACTTGCCATTCAACCATGAACTAATTCACACACTTAAAAAATAATTTGAGAATTTAAAACCATCTTGAAATCTATTATTCAAAGGAAAATTCAATATTCAAACTAGTAGGGATTCACCATACCAAAATGTGGGTGCATTACAAGTCCAAAAGTGTCAACTTATATATATATATATATATATATATATATATATATATATATATATATATATATATATATATATATATATATATATATATATATATATATATAGAGAGAGAGAGAGAGAGAGAGAGAGAGAGAGAGAGAGAGAGAGAGAGAGAGGACCGTATAAGAAGGAGATTTACAAGTGTCAATGTGAGAGATAAAATAATAAAGGAGTCTAAAAATACCCCATAAATTCCTCAAGGATAAGTCTTAGTCTCATCAAGATACTTTTCTACTCCAAGTGGTATAGAAGTTTCAAATCTTGCTTGACATCTTGCCTAGCTTTCTAAAATTGCTCCTTGCCTTGGCTTGCGGAATGATAAGTGGCCTTGTTTATGGTTAGGTCATGTTGAGTTAAATATTTTATTTTCTCTTGAGACCTTTCAATTGATCTTTGAAGGTTCCCTTTGACACATCACTTCATTCTCTTGCTAGGTGTCTAGAAGTCTCTTCATCTCAATAGGCCAATCTTGCTTACAAGTGTAAAAAATTCATTTCATCTTCTATAATTAATTATATCTAAATTTATTTCCTATTCAAATAATATTAGACTTGAAAAAACTCATTTGGAAGTCTCAAACTACCTTCAAAAATTCATTTTGCACCAAAAGGCCTCATTTGGCCTCATTCATTATAACCCTAAAAATGTGAAAACCTCCTTGTGTTGAATAATGTATGGAGGTTATTTTTAAAATGAGAAAATATTTGAAGACCCATTATGGTGTTACATCTCCATTCCATGTTTTAGGTTTAGACTCTGAGTGGAAGTTTCATTTTCATCGATTCTTCTCTCTTAACTAGGTCTCAATTAGTCTTCCCTGCTTAAAGAATAAATTTTGGATCCATTGGCTTCCCACACATGTGAAATGTCAAAAACATGTTATTTATTTTAATTATCTCTCGAGGATCCTCCATGTCAATTTTGAACTCCTGACACCTTGTACGGATCTTGAAATCAACTTTAACTTTTTCCATACACATGTAGCTTTCAAGTACCAACCAATGACATGGAGAGGTGATCATAGGAGTTTTGGACATCATTCAAGTCACTTGGAGGATTATTCAATTCATCTTGAGTGTTTAGAAACACCATATCCTTAATTAGGTCATTTTGTCTCTATGAGTAGCGTATGAGTGCTTAAGGTTATTAGCAATGATTCATACCATATAGTCCACTAACTTAAAAAAAAATGCCCAAAGATGGAAGATTATAATCATCTATAAAATTTCCAAACTCCTTTTTACACCATACATATTGTCATGAAAGATATAATCAAGTTTTGAGACTATCTCAGGTGGCTGAGTGTGTATTTATGAGGGATGGGGAGAGATGAGATCTAAGAGAGCTATCTTGAATTTTTATTAAGATTCCAATGACCTGGTAAGGTATAAAATACTCAACTTGACCTCTTCCAATGGTCATCTCCACCATCTTCCTCTATTAGGTCTATTTAAACTTCATTCACTCAAACTTATGGTTTGTAAGCAAAACAAAGTGAAAGACACAAGCCACTATGTCTGCCTCCTTTATTCAATATTGAGAGGTTTAAAATATCATGAAATATTTATTTAAATTCCTAATGAGGATATCAATTCTTTCTTAGGTGCTTATGTCCTCATTTCACCTGTATCAAACAAATTCTTCAACAAACTATTCACACATAGGGTTGTATGTATGGTCTTAAGATTAACAGGCTTGAATATACCTCTTATCCTTTCCATCCCTTAACTTATTAACTATGATGATCTTATAATGTCACTACTATTGTCAATTAGGAGTGTGACCTTGTGAAAAAGTGTGCAATTACTCACTCTTGTTAGAACATGGAATCTCTCCAAAGTGTGGGTAAATTTAGAAAGGAGAGAATTTATAGATAACATTGGTTCCTTTGGTGCTCTCACTAAAACTTAATTTTAAGCTACTAATTACTGATTCTGAAAAGGAAAAGGGTGCAAAAGACAATGAAAATGGATATAACTGAATGAAACTTAATGAAACATGAAATGGAAGGTGATGCACTAATTTTTTTATGAAATTAAATGATTTTAGTGACACTTGTATGAAAGATAAAAATCTTACACACACATTCACTACACCCAAATAAGATTTATACATCAATATTTCACAATATGGACCATAAAACTCAATTTATGCAAAGAAAGACCAAGCTCACATCTAATACATGAACTTAAGATTTCATTACAGATTTAAACCTTTTATTTATTTTTTACTTTGTTTATTTATTTTGTTGACTTAGTCTAGTACAAATAATTCCTAGGTTTATATTAGGATACAATAGCACTCATAGCTTGACCACTTCATATTTCATGTGCCTATTTATGTTGAGGTTGTTGTACCCATGTATATTACATAGTCAAAACCAAATTTGGACCACAATTATTAAATTTGATGTATATAGATCAATTATATTTGTAAATTTTAAGCTAGTTGATAATCAATTCATTGATTTGGTTTATTTGAAATATCTTTCTTTATTATTTCTTATTGCTTATAATAACTTCTAGCATTTTTGGAGTGAGTCATAAATATGGAGATATATTCTTGAGCCTTTAATTTTTCATGGTGTGAGAGTGATGTTATCCTAGATTAAGTTATGGATTTCTATGTTTTTCATCAATCTAGCATTTCGACACTACTCTCCAAGTGCCTAAGAATTTTTTTGCTAATCCACAATCTAGGTTTTCAAAATTAACCTCTACGTTTATTTTATTTATGACAAAGTTGTAAAATTAGTAATTTTTATTATTTTTTCCTATTTTATGAAAGATTATGATTTATAGGTAAATGCCATTATTTTTAATGAATATCACTAAAAAGGTGATTTAATTTTTTTTTTAAGCTTCTAGTGATTTTATATGAATTTTTTAAATTCTAAATTGTAGGACAAACAAGAATCAATAGCGAATACAATTTTTTTTTTTAAAATGGGATAAAATTTACATCATTGCATTCATCTCATCAATATTTTTATGAAAATTCTTAGCTTGCAAAAAATAGAGCACCTAAATACCTGTGGCTGACATTTGAAGGTGAAGATCAATTTGGAGGGTTTCATTTGGTAAGGGGTAACCTCTTATTATTGTGAAAAAATATTTTTTTTGGGTGGTATCAACCATTTTTGTCACCACCACCCATGTGGATGTTAGAAAGACCAACATCACAACATATCTAATTCTCAAATCAAATATGTTCTTTACCAAATTTTATTATTTTTCATTTTAATTTCCATAAAGCATGCTTGACACAGTGGCCAAGGGAGATTTTTTAAGGTGTTCCATTTAAAATAGGTTAAGGGTTAAAATACCCATCTAACCTTTCCTTCAATAACTATTATAATTTTATTTATTTTAAATAAATACTTATAATTGCGTGTCTTAAGGTGATAATTGTGTGTCTTAAGGTGAAATGTGGTGTGTTTGTTAGAAGATTATTTTGAAGGCTTACATTTTGTTATAGGTTGAGGCATTAATTCCTCCCAAAGAGGAGTAATAATAATAATAATAATAATAATAATAATAATAATAATAATAATAATAATAATAATAATAATAATAATAATAATAATAATAATAATAATAATAATAATAATAATAATAATAATAATAATAATAATAATAATAATAATAATAATAAAGTTTGTGTGTGTGTATTTCAACAACCATGCAACCATCCACTAGTTTTTTAATTTCCCCTTTGAAATTTTTTATTACCTGCATCACTGATTATAATGATTCATTTAAGTTGTAAATTTTTAGAGGCCATATGTTTTGATCCTAGAGGCTTGGGAGGTTGATTTTTTCACTCTTATTGTTTTTTCGAGATAGTCACAATGGTGGTGAATATTACCCATTTGGTGCCATATTTTATAGAAATTATATTTTTTTCCAAAATGTACCAACTTTTCCAAAATTTTAGACCTTCAACAACCATATCTTTTGGTCCATATGTCATATTAACTTCATGATTTTTTTAAAGGGCACTATCATTCATGTTATTCACATAAATTAATTCAAATAGGTTATTTTATATATTAAGGTTGTAGATTTAGTATTTTTTTAATTTAATAAATGTAAATCTATATAAAGGAAAATTTGAACCAAAAATATTGATTTTGCTATATATATACCACTTTTATATGTAAATTATAAGCTAGTAGATAATAAATTTATTTGGTTGGATTATTTAAAATATATTATTTTATTATTTCTTATTTATTATAGAAAATTTGAGCATCTATGGAGTGACTCATAAATATGGAGATATTTTCTTGAGATTTTATCTTTTTTTTTCATAAATAGTATTGTGACAAAAAAACCTAAAAAGGGTTAAAGAGGTTAACAAACATAAAATAGTAAAATCAAATAAATGTACAAAATTTAAATAAACATTGTTGTTCTTGTTGTTTTGTGATTTCATAAATAATAGTGACTAATAAATTATTGTATAATGGAGTGAAGGATCATTCATATTTTGGACGTGTTAATATTAAATATGGAAATGCCTAGTCTATTTTAATATGATACATAGACAATTAGGAAATTCATGGGGAGTCTTACCACTAAAGATTATAACGAGAATGAAGCGGATGCAATAAGATCTAAAATACTAGTGCATAGACAATATATTTAATTATTGGAAACATATATAAATTGTAAAAATGTAAACACAAATCCACCTAAAGGAAAGGCAAGTGTAGATTTGTAATTGAAATGGTAGAGTGGCTATGATGATATATAGATGGCACTAGTGAATTAATTACTATTAATGACTACAATTTTCATTTTAATATGAATGTATAGTCAATTTAAAAAGTTTGAAATCCATAATTACTTTTAAAGGTTATATTTTATTAATTAAAAGTGTGGATTCAATTTGGGGCTCATCTAGAAGTTGTGGCTCTGTAACTACTAATGTGCACAAGGAGAGTCACATAACCCTAAATCTATTATATAACCCATGTCATCAAGATGTTTTCTATATGATTTTATATCTCATATATTTTGAGCTCATGAATTTATATTCTATTTTTTATTTTACATATTATTATGGATCCTTTGGCAACATAAACCATAGGTTAGGGGTCTTCTAGTATATTCCTAACATTTGTATACTGGGATTAGACCATAAGATTTGGGAATATAATTTACCTTCTCATATAATTATTCTCTCCCCATCCTTTCATAGTATCCATTTTTAAAATCATCTATTTGACTAGAAGGAATGTTGTGGGAAATTATCATATAAATCATTGCCTATTAGTGTGTAGCCCCAAAGCACCACTGGAATTTCTATAGTTTTCAATATTTTTTACATAGGTGAAGTAAAACTAACACAATTATTTTTATTTTAAATTTATTTATTATTATATACATATAGATTTTAACTTATTTTTAATAGGAAATGCTAATGTCATGCGAAAAAAATATTTTTTGGGTGGTACAAATTTAATTCAAATATGGTGTAAATCTATTGTAAAAATAACTCAACTAAAAATGATTATTTTATTCAATTTTGCATGAATTTTGTGACACACAAAGTGACACAAATTATTCAAATATTCACATTAAAAAATAACCAAAATAGTTGATTTAGGATGGGAATTTGACCCTAAGTAAGGTGTTAATGACACTTTATGTGGTAATGATATTATTATCCACTTTGAAAGGGAAATCTCATAATACTTAAATAAGAACATAATTAATAATATAATAATGTAATATTAAACATCAACTCTCTCTCTCTCTCTATATATATATATGTGTGTGTGTGTATATGTGTGTGTGTGTTTATATACAAATACACACAAACATATATACATGTGTTTGTGTACACACATTTATTAAGCTATAGAAATTTGATAGGCTAAAAATAATACTAATATGAAGATATAAAAATTAACATATAAATAAATAAAATTTTAATATTCTATCCACATGTTATCCACACATATACAAATACCCATTATCAATTAAGGAAATAACATGAACCTCCCATTACAATCAATAATGTTTTGAATGTTGAGGATCACATGATGTTTCTATTATAATGCTTATTCATCCCATGTTATGTCCTCATTGGACATATTATTCCACTTGATTAGATGATCTATAATCAATCTCATATGCAACTATGTAATGCATGTTTGGGGAAATTACCTCACGGTCTCAAATGATGATGCTCTCATCATCAAGTTTTAGTAACTTTTTTTGGGATGAAATTATTTATCCAATGATATTATTTAAGAAAAAAATAGAAGACCAAATGTATTTTTGAGGAATGAGATAAATCTAGTTTTCACGCTATAATGCTAATCTTCCACAAACCTTATATGGTCCATAATACTTAGGTGAAATATGTTTATCTTTCTTTTTTTTTTTCACATAAATTTTATTATATGAATGTAATTGCTCCAAAACCTATTGGAGCTTTTGAATAATATTTTGTGTATTTGTGTGATCCTCCCATTCCAACCTTTCCTCATCCACCCAATTTTCATGAATATGGACATGGAAACAATATTTATTTAATGGAATCATCCCTCCTAGATAGGCCATTAACCACAATGTTTTCCTTTCATTTTTTTATATGATCTCAAACCTGTATCTAAAAATCTTCATGACCCATTTTTATTATCCTTCAAATAAAAACCATTATTATTATAATCATTTTAAACTATCATGATATGTAATTATATTAAAGTGTCTTCCCATCAAATATGGTTTCCATTATTTGACTACATGAAGGATATAAATTATTTCCTTCTCATAAATGGGATTTATAAAATTATTATCCTTATTTTGGTAGCTCTCAAATGTCATAGGATTCCCTTATTTCATGATTACTAGCTCAATGTCATACCTTGAAGCATCACATTAAATAATTAAAATTTTATAAAAATATGGGGTAACTATAATATGAGTGGTGCACATGGACTCATTCATATTCTAAATTTACTTTCTGTCTACATCATTCCACTGGGAGGAGTCTTTTTTTAATAAATTTATGCGTGTTGTTTTTATGTTTCTTTAATATTTCAAAAATTTGTGATAGTAACCCAAGAACCAATAATCCCAATAGGTTATTAAGGGTTATAAAAAATCTCTATTTAATAATAGACTCAATATTGTGAGGGTACACCTTTATGCCTTCATGTGAACATTGTGACTCAAGTATTACACTTATTTGAATCCAAAATCACACTTAGAAGGGTTGGAATAAAGTGATTATTTTCCAATATTTCCAAGACTTTATCCAAGTCATGCAAGTGTTCTTCCCATGTTTTTTTAATATTAAGATGTCATAAAAAATAAAAAGATAAATATCCTATATAAATAGCTAAAATTTAGAGTTCATCTAATTATGAAATGTAGGTGGTGCATTTGTGAGGCGAAAGTGAATCAATATAAATTTATAATGGTTCTAATAGGTTTTGAAATATGTCTTAAGTACATCCTATTATTTGATTTTAATTTCATGATATGTTGAGATAAGATAAAATTTCATAAAATATAGAACACCTTATAACTCATCTAGTGAATAGTTAATTATTGAAAATAGTAACTTATCTTTGATAGTGTATTTGATGAATTCCCTATACATAGTACACATGCATCAAGTGTCATCATTATTACACATCATAAAAAATATAGAGGAATAAAAAAAAATTATACTAGATAATTCCTTCCTTGAACATCTCTCATACAATATTATCAATCTCACTCTTCTATACATATGGATACCTATAAGGTCTGATGTTGGGTGGTTGGATCCTTGGTAGATGTTGAGTGGCATGGTAATTATCAAGTTTAGGTGGTAGAAGTTTCAAACTATCTTATAAATATATTGAATTCCCATTAACACTTGTGTATATATTTTGAGGTGTAGTAACATTTGTTGGTTGTGCTTCTAATGAAAAAAATTACAACATATACCCTCCACTCCAATTTTGATAATATTTTGCATCTAATGAGAACTAACCAACTATGGGGAATTTTCCCATATCTCACATAGTTCAAATTTACTATCCTCTAAGTTAAAATTCATGAAAAACTCTTATAAATTCATCTCAATCATTCCCTAAGTAGTAGTCCATTAGAATCCCTATCATAATTTTTGATATGCTCATATGAAAGGAAAAAATAGGGAAACATATCAATTAGTCTCCATGGAATGTTTAATACTATAGAATTTTAATAAACAACTAACTATACCACCATCTACAATCATAACCTAAATTATGTAGTGGGATAAACAATATAATTCAAGTTTACATCCAACTTACTATTCATTAAGTATTGAGTGTTTCCTAAGTGAATCACTACTATCACGCTCTATTTTTTAGGAAACCAATAGCTCCAGGGTTTGAGGGGTGTTAATGCTTGATATTACATGCCAAGAGTTAGGTTTTTAATGTCTATACTAACTCCCCATGTAATTCATGAAAAACCTATAATTTTACTTCCTCTTCATTAGAACCTTCAATGTAAAACAACTTATATTCAACACATCTATATCCTCACTTATGTTTGATACCATAGTTAAAACATGATATTTTTCCCCTTTTTTCTTCAATTTTATATAAATTAAATGTATAATGCTAATGGAATGACAATGTTAGAGTGATCCAATCTCTTTTGTCTATGAATTTATAGTCATATAAAATGTCACTTAAGTGCCAAGAGTGTTGCTTGAGACCACACATCCATAGCTTAGCCCTAGACATATCTCAGGACCTTTATAAACACTTATCCATATTTTATGTGGTCCTTACACATCCCTATAACTCTCAAAATCAATCATAGACCCTCCCTTAAGCATCCAAGCCCATAGTGCCTTAGGTTATACCACTTGGATATAAGCATCATAATCTAGACACTGCCATCCCATGTTAGTGTCCTAATTCGATGTTATTGTCCTTTTCCCACTTTTATCCCCAACTGATATATTTTCAATCCCAAATATACGTAGGGTCATCTTAAACCTGTTTTAAACCTTGCACCAACACTACATAAATATATACAAATGATGTTTATCCCTTTATTCACTAGATGGAAATTAGATGCAAATACTCATAAACAAGCTTAAAATATGTTGTACACAATCAAGATTATTAATTCCTAGTCCTCCCTACTTTAGTATATAGTCATCTAAAACCATCCTAAGCTCATAATACACATATTTCTAGTCTCAAGTCTCACTCAAATCAATTAAAATGGCATTCATGCTTGCTTCAATTTCACTTAAACCAATACTTAGATGGGGAGAACTACATCAGGCTTGATCCCTCCTCAGATTATTGGTATGCAATAAACTCTCATCTTAGTGGGGTGTTGAGGATGTCCAACTAACCCAATTAACATCACACTTTTTATACTTGTGCCAATCAAATATCCTAACCACATGTAGGTCTAAGTTTTCATTCTAAATTAGTCAAAATAGGTAACAGATAGTGAAACAAGATTTGTTTGTGTAAGAATAGGCTTAATAGACTCAGACATAGATACTCCTATAAGTATAGATCAGTTCTTTCACGAAGGACATTAGCACCAAAAGTGGACACTAACACCACAATGCTACTATCTAAAGTATGATTCTATTTTATAGGAGGATTTTTGACTCTTGGATCCTATTTATGACACTCATATCAACTCTTCTATTAGTTCTCAACTTTTTAAATCCTTTATCTTAGTCTGTTTCCAACTAAGTACTTATTTGTGTCATTCATTACTATTATTAAAAATATCAAATTAGGTCAAGTCTTTCACAAATTAATGTTTATATTTATTACATAATTTATACCCTGGTTTATTGTAATCAGACCCTTTAACAACCTAGGTCTTAAAATCCATAAATCCCTTAAAATTTAAATCATTTAGTGAACCTGACTTACATTTAATACTGCTCAAACCAAACCCTATATGTTATTAGGGTTTCTATCTTTTTGTTTCCTATTTTTAGTGGTTGGTTTGGGGTTTTTAGACCTAATATATTACACCTTAGTATCCCTATTCCATGTTACATTGCCAAATTTAATGGATAAAGAAGATTCTTTTCCTCCTCACCTCTAAGAGGTTGATATCTACTTTCCCTCTAAATAAGTCCATGTTATCACTCCTCCAAGATGTGAGATATCCTATACTACTATTTAAAATGTATATATTTATCTTATCCATCCTTCAAACCCTTATCTTCTCATATCTCCCATTTAAGATGTGTGCGTGCATGTTCAATTAGAAGAAACTAGGGTTTACACTTGTGAGAATCTAAGGGATAAAATTATCAATATGATCAATCTAATTTTAGAATTTAAAAATAGAATCAACAATTTTTTAAAATCTTATTACAAGACATAAGTCTCCATGGCACACTAATGTCAATCATGTATATGAATATTCACCTAGTCAATTTGTGGTAAGTAATGTTATATATCAGAACCAAAAATCATAAAAAAGTGCATCTACAACTAATGATTTGAAAAGTATTCAAAGATAAAATATAATTTAAATTAATATTTAAAGGAAAATGATTAAAGATAAATTGATCAACCTGCCTCCTCTAAATCCAATGAGGAGATCCATATATTATTGTAAATATCATAGAATGCATGTTCATCACACAAATTTATGTTTGGAATTAAAAAAGCATATAAAATAGATAATTTTTGATGAGGAACCTATAAAATATAAATCAATTAAACAATCCAAAGTGATATAGAAACACATTCAAAAAGGGTCAAATTTAGAAATAATACAAAAGTGGTTACCAAAGCATAACTTGGAACAAAAAAGGTTCACAAAGTGAAATCAAAGTAATAAATAACATCAAGAAGTTGATATTGTTGGTCAACAAGGTTTGTTATTTATGGAACATACTAAGTTAAAACATTCATAGATATAGTTTATCAATGTAAAATATTGAGATGCAAAGGTAATGCTATAAAATGAGCAAGAAATTAAGTTGGACATTCATAATTAGGCTACGTAAATAACCATTCTCATATCAAAATCCTTTCAATATCACAACTTATACAAATGGAAAATTAAAATCATTAAAGAGATTAAAAAATGTATTAACCAATGTACATAAACAATACAAATAATCATATTAAATAGGAACAAAATGTTAGTGTAGGATATTATTTTCCTTGTATTTATTATTATGGATTATTCATACACTTGTATTTAGCTTGTTTAGGTATTATTTTGACGTCACTTAGGTGTCATAAATGAGGTAATTAAGGTGCACATGTACATGGGAAAATTTTAGTCAAATTGGTGGGTAAAGATACCCTTACCCACCAATACTAACATATGGAGCACACAAACCATTTGGCAAAAGTCTTGTGGTCACATTGCCAAATGTCTTGACTCTATACCTCAATTGTACCTATAAATAAACCTATCATATAAGATATTTTATAATTAGTTATGAATGCAATATTATTATAATTCTACTCTATTTTGATTTTAGTCTCAATAATGGAGTTCTGCTTCTATTTGCTTTGCATTTGTAGTTCGTGTGTTCAATTTTATCAGTTGGATCTTGGAAAATTATGTCATGGTATTAGAGCTCTTTTCTGGTAACAAACATCATTTTGTTGTTAATTTCTTTAAATCTTGAGTAGTTTTTTGAGTGTGTATTCTAACTAAGATTGTAAAGAAGAAACTTGTAGATCCATGTGTATCATCCACAGTCCTTTCTTCTCTAATTGGTGAACTTCATCAGTATTTGAAATTATTTCAATTGCATTGGATATATAAGTAACATTTTGTAGATCTAAAATGAGTATTCAATCTGGTTGGACAAAAGACTAAATCATTTTTTGATAAGGAGGCAAGATTTACAAGTTATTGTTTTTGGAAATCCATTTTTTTGATTAAAACGAATGTTAGTTTGCCAACTATGAAAACACGGTAGATAATCACTCAAAAAGTTTCTAGATTATGTGTACCTTGGATTCCTCTTTCTAGATCATTTTGAAATTAATAATTTCATTAAGAATTATGAAATTTATCATAATTTTACTGATTGTGATATAATTCAAAAAAAAATATATTTTGATGATGGAGAAAATTTAAAGAGCTTTTTTAATTATTTTTTATAAAAAAATATTGTTGTGAGAAATCATATTTTAAGGAGTTATTTATCTTTTTTTTTCAACACTTTATTTCATGAAGATGAAGGGTGAGGTTCAGTTTTGGTAGGCAGTCAAACCCCCTCACAAGTAAAACAAAATTTATTCTCCTTTGCTTAACTCACAATTTAACACTCTTGTTCTCCTCGTGGACATTTTTTTGGTTGAGCTCAACATCTATTTTTTATTATTATGAGTAATCTATTTTTTTGGTTGAGCTCAACATCATTTATGGATGCATTCTCAGCTAAGTCTGACAACCATTTTTTATGAGCATGTATTATTATTTGTGCCTTTGATGCAACTATTTCACTCATTTCTATGCTAGCCACTTTGTTTCTATGTGTATTTCACGATAGTAAATAATACACTATATTATGTATTTAACAACCTAAGATAGTCACCTTATTACTGTGTGTATTGCATGATGGTGAATACTATACCAAATCATGTAATTTGACAACATCATCTATATTTATGTGGTTTATTGTGTATATCTAAACCTATAATTCATTGTATCTGAGTGCAGATCTACTATGTAGTATCTTATTTGTAGTGTATGCCTCATCTATAATTAGTACATGAGTTGAATCCTCAAGAATAAACTATATACTCATGTTTATGGATATCTTTGGCCTTGAATGATATCTTAAGATTTGATGGGCTTTATTGTGCAAAAAAATTGGTGCCCATTGTATATGCACTAAAGTGTTGATTGTATACACACTAAAACATAAAGTGCCTAACCTTTGTAATTATAGGGGTTCTTTCTAATAGTTTTAAGAGGGGTTATTGAGTGCATTACATTCTCTATTACTCATTTAGTTTTTTCTTTCACTACATCATGGATCACAATTTAGTTTCACTTCTCACTCCACTCAATTATCATGATTGGAAATCTAAAATGCAATTTTTCTAAGAAGCAGACGTTTACGCAAGATAACCATGAATATGAAAATTAAAATAGAACTTGGTGTAGATAAAATTAAGTGGTATAATAGGTGTGATGAAGCATATGGCCTTTTATGTTTTTCTATTTCTCCTGAGTTACTCTTTCACATTAAATCTGCTAAATCACCACATGGGATTTGTAACAATTTGGAACAACTCTTTGGAAAGCAAGATGTAATGAGGGGTCATGATCTAGAGAATGAGCTCATTAGTTTTATTCTAGGAAATTTTGACACTATAGAAGACTTTTTCACCAAACTTAAATCACTTAGGTTGCAATTAAAATTGTATGGTATAGAGAAAAAGGATGAATAATTGATCCTTTGTATTCTTTCCAAGTTAGGTCTTGACTACTCAGTTTTTGTCTTTACCTTTCATGATTTGAAATTTGAAATAGTACTTACATGGATTATACCATCCTTAGATTATTTTAACAAAAAATTAACTAGGGATCAAGATAAACTCATCCAAATGGGTACATTGAAGTCCTCCAAATCACATGCTTTGTTGAGTCATGACAAATTGAAGACTTCAATAAATAAGGAGAAGAAACAAAACAAGAAGGATCAAGAGAAATGAAAGGGTAAAAAATTAGATACCAAGACAAAAATATCATATGAGTCCTCCTTTTCAGGTGGGAAATCTAAGAAAGAGAGGATCACATGTGCATATTGTAAGAGAACTGGGCATTATGAAACAAAATGTATGAAAAATAGATTGATCATTTAATAAAGATGCTTGAGAAAAACAACATCAATGTACCTAATACAGTCAAATCAACCTCATCAGCATAGAAGTCTTCTAAGGAAAAATAAAGTAGTAAGGGTAAAGGTAAGGACAAGTCCATTGTTGCAGTAGCATCTCAGCCATCCACATGGGTGATTGGTTTTGGTGCCTCACATCACATGGCTTCTTCATGAGACTTGTTCTCATCCTTAGAGCCATGTTATATGACATATATTATAATAGGTGATGATAATTCTATTAAATTTTGTGGGAGAGGATCTATTGAAGTTAATGATGGAACATTTAAAAATGTCTTATGTGTTCCATCACTATCAACTAATCTCCTATCTATTTATCAAATCACTCACATTGGATCAGGAAATAAAATTAAGTTTACTCTAGATTCTATTGTCATTAAGGAGCTACATAGTAATACTACAATGGCTATTGGGAAAGAAAATCACTAATTAAGGTTGTACACCTCAAATTTTGCTCTTGATTACCCTTCCACTACATTACTCACTCATTCTGATGGAGTGAGAAAACTATGGAATGAGAGATTTGGCCATCTAAATTATCACTACTTGGAACAACTCAGTCAACAAGATATGGTAATAGGGTTGCCTCATGTTTATTTTTCTAATGGTGTTTTTGAAGGTTGCATGTTTGGTAAACATTTTGAAGAGAAATATGACAAATAAAAATCATGGAGAGCTACTGAAATCTTGGAGCTAATTCATAGTGATGTTTCTAGACCATTTCCAAAGCCTTCATTCAATAAGGATAGGTACATGATTACCTTCATATATGAATTCTCTAGGTATATTTGGGTGTATTTTAATCAACAAAATTTTGAGGTCTTTGACCATTTTAAGGATTTCAAGGCTCTTGTTGGGAAACTGTCAGGGAAAACCATTAGAATTTTGTGCATTGATAATGGTCTTGAGTATGTTAATCATCACTTTGAGAAGTTATATACTTTATAAGGGATTGATCTATAATGAATAGTTCCATATAGTCCTAAATAGAATGGTGTTGCAGAATGTAAGAGTAGATCTTTGAAAGAAATGGAAAATTGCATGATGCGCTCCAAATCACTTACACCATAATATTGGGTAGAAGCCATTAATTTTGATTGATATATCCAAAATCATGTTCTTAATAAATCATTGAAAATAATCACTCCTTTTGAAGCTTGAAGAAATGAAAAACTTTAAGTTAAGCACTTTAGAGTATTTGGATCTCCAGCTATGGCCCTCATTCCTAAGAAGAAATGTAACGCCATGGAACATTAGAATATGACTTGCATATTTGTTGGGTATGCAGGTGTTAAGGGATATAGGCTTATTCATCTTATCACACATGAGTTATTAATTGAGAGGAGTGTATAATTTCCAGAGGGTCCATTAGAATCCACACATGACACTTATCCCTCCTCTTTAGACTCTCTAGGTTATCAGATCAGATACCTATTGATGAAGATTCTTCTTCTAGTTCAGATGATGAGGATAGTGATAGATATTCACCTCATTCTATTCATAATCACATTTTTGAAGTTGAATAATATCCCCTTAATTCTCTGATTTCATGTCCACTTTAGGCTAGACAAACTCTACAAAGTGCAAGTGATTGGGCTGGGAACCCATCAGATGTCAGATAAACTCATTCACAATTTTAGTGTGTTCCACATGTTTTCATTGATTATGATTCTAATACACAATAATTTCATAATGTATCTATCATTATTGAGTGGGATACAACCATGCATGAAGATTATAGTTCCTTAATTAGGAACCACAATTGGGATCTAGTACCGCTTCCTAAGGGAAGGAAACTTGTTCGATGTAGGTGGATCTATCAGACAAATTTTTTATAAAATGGGTTGGTGGATAATTTCAAATCATGATTGGTAGCAAAAGTATTTTCATAATTTCCTAAAATATACTCTACTAAAACATTTACTCCAGTCACTAAAATGAACTCTATTCAACTCACTCTGTCCATTACCACAGCTTATCATTGGGATGTTCATCAAATGGATGTGAAGAGTGCCTTTCTTCATGGTGACCTTGAGGAGGAGATATATGTGGAACAACCAAAATATTTTTTGGAAGATTATTCCTTAGTGTGTAAACTTAAAAAATCTATTTATGGCCTCAAACAAGCCCCTCAGGCTTGATATGCCAAGATGGATTCATTTCTTCTCATAATTGGGTTCACTAGATGCAATTTTGATCTAAATGTCTACATCTTGTGGCAAGATAATTCAGTCTTGATTTTGGTTATATATGTGGATGACTTATTAATCATAGGGAGTTATTCATCCTCTATTGCAATAGTGAAAACTACTCTACATGATAGATTCTCTATGATTGACTTGAGTTTGTTACATTATTTCCTTGGTATTGAGATTTCATAGTCTAACTCTGGGATTACCATTACACAATCTAAGTATTGTTTATTTACTTGATTTATTTACATGATTTCAAATGGATGGTTTTATGCCAGCTTTGACTTCCTTTCTTTTTGGAGTCAAACTTGAGGTTGAGTGTTCTTCTCCATTGTTTGATGCTACCTTGTATTGATAACTAGTTGGTAGCCTCATCTATCTGACTCACACTAGCCCTAATATTTCATATGCAGTGGGAATGGTCTCTAGGTTTGTGTAGACACTACATGAGTTACATTGGAAAATATCCAAATATATTCTCTACTACATTTAGGGTACTCACAAGTTTGGGATTCATTATGGAGTAGGCATTGATATTGACTTGATTAGATACATAGATTTAAACTGGGTTGGTGATATTCAACATCGCAATACCACTTTAGGATATAGTTTCTCACTTGGTTCAGGACCAATTAGTTGGTCTAGCAAGAATCAAAATGCTATTGTTTTATCATCTACTAAGGCTAAATACAAAGGGGCTATCAATACTACTACTCAATCTATTTGGCTTCAGGGGATTCTTACTGAGTTTGGTATATAGTCCAAGTGACCCAAAATCATCTTTTGTGATAACCAAAGCACCGTTTAGATCTATAAGAATCTGGTCTAACATCAACAGACCAAACACATCGATATTCTTATGCACTTCATTCAAGAGCTCATTCATGGATAGTTCATTTATCTCAAATTTTGCTAGACTATAGAGTAGATACATGATATCTTCACCAAACCCTTCACTAAGAGTAAGTATATTCACTTGGATGCTCTTCTTGGGGTACATGCTACATCAACATTATCTTTAGGGGGGCCTTTTAGTCCTCTTCCTCTTTTATCTCTCTTTTTTTTAGGGGGGAGTTTTTTTCCTACAAGTTTTTTCCTTTTCCTCCACTTTGTGAGAGTCTCTTTGTACTTGGGTACCTCATTAGGCCATGTTACTGGGACCCAATTTTGTTTGCCCACCTAAACTATGCTTAAGGGGGGTGTTAGTGTAGGATATTATTTTCCTTATATTTATTATTATGGATTATTCCTACACTTATATTTATCTTGCTTAGGTGTTATTTTGAGGTCACTTAGGTGTCATAAATGAGGTAATTAAGGTGCACATGCACATGGTGAAATTATAGTCAAATTGGTGGGTAAAGATACCCTTACCCACCAATATTGACATATGGAGCACACAAACCATTTGGCAAAAGTCTTGTGTTCACATTGTTAAATGTCTTGGCTCTATGCCTCCATTGTGCCTATAAATACACCTCTCATCTAGGATATATTTTTAATGAGTTATGAATGTAATATTATTATAATTATACTTTATTTTGATTTCAGTCTCAATAATGGAGTTATACTTCTATTTGCTTTGTATTTTCAGTTTGTGTGTTCAATTATATCAATTGGATCTTAGATAATTTCACCACAAAAGAAACATCCAAAAAAATAAGGAGGTGGGTAGAACCATAAATATCAGGTAGCATAAAATAACTAGGCCTATCAAACCAACTAACTTATTGACCCAAGAGGTTAAAACCACACTAACAAGGTGCATAGATAATATACCTTAATAATTAACCTAAAGTATTTATAATAATATGCTAACACCTTCCCTTAATTACTAAACTAGAAACAAGACCAAGTTTATCCCTAAAATTTATAAACTTGTTTGAACCAAGTGGTTTGGTCATTATATCAACTAGTTATTCTACAATGGGGTAGTAGAAGAGACTAATATCTTCATTTGTAATCAATAGTTAGATGTAATGATGGTGAAATTCAATATGTTTGATTTGGTATGGAATATTTGATTTTTTACCTTATTTATAACCCTCTCTTTGTCACAAAAAATTAGAGTAAGCTTTGATGGCTCAAACTAAAGATCTTCCAAGATTTTATTTATCCACATAGTTTCACAACCTGTACTAACCATAGATTTATACTTTGCTTATATAAAATATAATGCCACTATATTTGGTAAGTTTATTTTCCATGAGAAAACTCTTGAACAAAGAGTGAATATATAGCCTATTTTAGATTTTATTTAATCTACTAATCCTATCCAATCAGAGTCAGAATATCCTAAAAGATCAAAATCTATAGACTTTTTATATAATATGCCAAATTCAAGAGTACATTTGACATATATTAACACTCATTTTTTAGATAACCAATGTACTTCCTATGGTTTATACATGAAGTGAGATAAAAATCTCATTGCAAAAAAAAATTGATCTAGAGGTAGTGATGTAAACGAGACTACCCACTAGTTACCAATACACTGTTTCATTGACTGGTGGTGAAGCAATGTATAATGAAAGTTTAAATCCAATTTCCATGGGTATGTTATTTGGATTACAATCCATTATTTTAAAATTTTTGGGTAATGATTTGGCATACTTATTTTATGGCATGAATATAACATAATTACCTAGATAAGACTCTACACCTAAATGGTATTCTAATAGTCCTAATTCTATCCTATCAAAAGTACAACAATTATTATCTTTCATCTACTAAATGAGACCAACACTATTCCCAGTGATGTTTATATCATCAACATATATAATGAGAATCAATATATCATCACCAAACACCTTTACATAAAGAGTTGGTTTAGAATTACGCCTTTTGAAACCAAACTCCTTAAGGTACGATCTATTTTCATGCACCAGGCTTGAGGAGCCTACTTAAGTCCATACAAAGACTTGAACAACTTTTAAAAAAATGTTTCTTACTAGAAAATTGAAAACCCTATGGCTAAACCATGTAGAATTCCTCCTCCAGATCTCCATTCAAGAAGGCACTCTTGACATCCATATGGTGCTCCTACCATCCAAACTGAGAAGCAATAATAAAAATTAAACAAAATTTTAACATCTTTGTAGTAAGAGAAAATTTATCCTCATATTCAACCCCTTCCTCTTATGCATAACCTTTTGCAACAATTCTATCTTTGCATTTGTCAAAAGAACCATCTATTTTGCGTTTTACCTTGTAAATCCATTTAAAACCAATGGATTTCTTTCCTAGTGGTAGATATGTTAGCTCCTAAGCCTTGTTTTTCATCAAGGAATAATATTTCAATTTCAATGTTGATTCCCACTCAGGATTCCCTTTGGTCTTTGAAAAATGAATTAGGCTCAAATGTATGTGAAACAATAGTTGTTATAGCAAAATTTTCATGCTCACCTCTATTACCAAATTATTTTCCTCATCTCAATCTTCTTCTTTACACACCTTGTGACAAGTTTCCCTCTTTTAGTGCATCCATTGTGTTAGATTACCACTTTGGATTTTTTGGTTTTTATACTAGAACCTCACAATAACCTAAAAAAATTCACTCCCTAGAATGTGACTCTACTAATGAACTAGACTCCTACTCAACTTTCACATCACAACTTATAATATAATCATTAGAAGGAAATAATGACTCAATATCTGAAACTATACCAGGTGAAGTATGGTATATGTTCATTTAGTATGACATCTCTATTTACCACAACTTTGTTATTATAAACATCAAGTAATATTTAGGCCTTAGACTGCTCACTGTATCCAAAAACATGTATTATTTTCTTTTTTCATCCAAGTCACTTCTTTTTTAACTATGAATAACTATAAAAGATTCATATCACAACCAAAAATTATAATATCACTTACATATGAAGTTCAACCTAACCAAGCCTCCTCTAGATTCATTTTCTCCAAATGTTTTTGTAGACTTTTGTTGAGGATGTACATTCTATATTCATTAATTTTACCCAATACTTAGAAGGGACATTTATGCTTTGGACTATATAGTGAGCCATGTCCATTACCATCTTGTTGTGCCTTTCCAAAACTCCATTTTGCTATAGAGTGTAAAGGGTAGTATACTATATGCTTATGCCTTCAATGGCACAAAATTACTTGAACTGTTTTGAGGTGAACTCACCCCCATTATCCATTCAAATATATTTCACTGATTGTTTTGCCTATTTTTAACCATAGCTTTCCAATAAATGAAATTATAAAAAATATCAGATTTCTTCACTAGAAAGTATACCCACTTTTTACTAGATAAATCTTAAACCAAAAATAAAAAATAATGGGCTCCAGAAGGGGTAGGTGTTTGTATTGGATCATACAAATCTTCATGAACTAGGTCTAATACTTTATTAGATCTCCAAAATTCACCAATATAAAATGAATGTCTAACTTGCTTCCCTAACTGACATCTAATACATACATGATGACTATCCTGAATAGAATGAATTTCATTATCTATATTAGTCTTTCTCAATGTATTCAAATACTAGAAATTCAAATGCCCATAACTTTCATGCCATAGTGAAATTGTGTTATCAAATACTGTAAGTGCACTTTCTTTTGCCCTATGTGGATCTTCAATCTTATACATTCCCTTTTCACCAATCCCAACACCAATAATATTGTTATCTCGAGTGGTGACTAAATATTGTTGTCCTTGAAAATTTAAAACAAAATCAGAATTCCTTATGATTTCACTAATGAAAAGTAAATTTTTATTCATGTTTGGAATATACCTAATATTATTAAATGTATACTAGACAATACCATTAGTACTAATCTAAACATTACCATATCCATTCACAAAATGAGTTATACCATCTCCCAAATATATAGATTCATTATGACTTTTATTTTTTTAAAAATTGACATACCAATTCTTATGGCATGTATAATGGTAAGATACCCTTGAATCAAAGTACTAAGCTTGATATTTTATAGAATTATGACTAGATGGCATGAATGCAAAATCTAGACATGTTTCCTCACCTTCACCTTCAACTACATTAGCATGATGAGCTTTCTTTCTAGGGTTAGCTTTATCCTTTTGTCTTTTCCTATAATCTATCTTAAGGTGGCCATGTTTATAGTAAAAAAATTTCCACATATATCTCTTATTATAACCACTTGTGATTTTTTATTGGAGAACTAGTAGTTTTACCAAACTACGTACCCTTTCCCTTGATGAAGAATGTGCTCTATATAGAAGTAGATGTAGACAAAACTATCTACTCCTATCATCTCTCCTTATGTAATAGCAACATGGAAAATTTTTCAAAGTCCAAATTTTTCATCTAATAAATCATGTGCAAGGACTCCACAAATGATTCAAATGAAGGTGGAAGGTACTACATAACTAGAGCAATCAAATCATGTTCATTAAAAAACTTCTACATAACCTTCAACTGATCATTGATGTCCTTAATCTGTAACAAAAATTTAGAGATGGATCCACCTTCATGCATATTAGTGGAAAATAATAAATTATTCAAATACAATACCCTACCATCATTAGAAGCCTAATGTTTATTAGTAAGATTAGTCCAAAAATTGGATGCACTAGTCATATTTCTAAACTCTACGATTAGATTATCTGGTAATGATAGTTTTAACAATAGAAGATCCTCATGATGATATTTATTATAATCATCAGTATGAATTTCAAGTTTTTGATCTTTACTGAGCAATATTTGATCAAAATTCTAAAATTCACATATTGTCAAAACCTTATGACTCCACAAACTCAAATTCTTGCCTATCAATTTTTATGAATCTAGTAAAAAGATTTGTAAACTAGCCATTTTGACCTAATTTTTACAAAAAAATAAATATACCATAAAAATATAATGACATTACACAAAATTCCTCCTATACATGGACTCAAATCACAAACTAGTCAATACCTTCATTTTTTAGCAAAAACTCAACACCATTTGGGAGATTTTAAACTTTCAATCCTTAAAAGTACCAAAATAAGTAAAAACAATTAAATTGGGAGATATGTAGATCTTATTGCAAAATTTCCTTCTCCAGCAACATACATATAAAAAAACCTAAAAAATGGTGAAATTTTAAAGTTTCTAGACCCTTCCATGATAATCAATCACCCATAGGTCCCCAATACCCCTTATATTCTAAATTTTTGAATTTATTTCAATTTAAAAAATAAAAAAAATGAAATAAATCATTATTTAAAAACTTTAGTATATAACCTTGCATAAAGTTTTGGACCAATAAGAATCACCTGAACTTCTAAAGTTGATACTTAGTCAAACTAAATTTTGTCAGTTTTTGTGATTTTCTCTTGGAATGGAGAAATTTTTAGACCCCTCATATGCCAAAATTGTGCCCTAATGAAATTTGGTCTCTTCTTCAAACTATATGGAATTTACTAACTAGAAAAATTTAGATGTTATATATGTAATTGATTCTAAACCAAATTCAATTCCATTAGCTACTGTGATCTTCTCTCAAACCAAAGAATTTTATAGAAACAAAAATCATCAAAAATAGTGATCCAATTAATTTTTGGGATTTTATTCCAAGATGAATGGTTTTGTATGATTTAGTAACTACATGGAAAAATCAAGGAAAAAATAAATAGAGGCTTAGAGCCTCTTCTTTTTCCTCCTTCCACTTTTTTCTTATCCTAACAGACCTTATGCTATGTTTTCCCTAATTACTAGATTTTTGTATGTTCATAGGAAAAAATGAGATTTTTACTTTTCTCGGCTCTCCATTAGGTGATTCATGATCCTCCCTAACAAGCTTGATCCTTTTTCACTCCATAAGCTCCCTCTCAAGCTTTCTACACTATAATCTATGGTACCATATTAAAATCATCAAAGAGATTGAGAAATGTATTAACCATCATACATAAATATTATAAATAAGCCTATTATATATGCACAAAATAAACACCCATAAAATAAGGAGGTGGGTGGAACCATAAATAGTAGGTAGCATAAAATATCTTAGCTCATCAAACAAACTAGTCCATTGAACCAAGTGGTTAAAACCACTAACAAGGTGCATAGATAATATACCTTAGTCATTAACCTAAGGCATTTATAATAATATGCTAACAAAAAACAATGCACATATGTTAAGATCAAGGATTATCAACCCATCAAATTTTGTTCACTATCGTTTCATATCTCTCTTAGAAATCACTCTACAAATTTATATACAACACGTGCTTATATCGAATTCTTAGGATCAGTTCAATTAAAAGTTTTATATTCCTCAAAATAATTTTCTCTCACTTTATGTGTTATTAAAAGTTTAATTTATTGAAATATTGTCTTTGGAAGTTCATTTTTAACAATTATAGGAGCAAAATTTATCAAAAAAAAGGTTGCATATTATTTTCACATGTGAGTGTAATGATTATATCTTTTAGAGAGGATACAGTTTCTTTCGAATAAGAGCTACAAAAATAAGCTATACCTATAGTGGATATAGTTTTAGATGGAAATATCCTAATCAATAATCCAAACATATCTAATCAAAATGAATAATATGATTGGAAAAACACATATTATTATGGTATAGACCATTTAAAAATTGAACATGCCACCTATGTTACATAGAGGCATCCCAATGATGACATGTTAGGATTCTATCACCATTCCTTATTAGCACACAGATTGTTATCCCTAGCACTCTCCATGTACATAGTTTCCTTTATTTTTTATCCTTGTATATAGTTTCATTTTTATGTTTCTTGTACATAACTTATGTCTATAAAATAAAAAAATAGTATAATATGTCAAAAACATAAAAAACATTTTGATATTTTCTTGGACAATTAAAATTATAGATTGTATACATTTTCATGTTTACAATTTATTATGCTTGTCAGGTATTACATATGCTAGATATGTTAGTGTAGTATTTTTTTATCATACATACATGATTCATATGTTATTTTTGAATGTTTTCAAATTGATATAAGACTCAAATCCTCCACACATATACAAATTTATTAATCTCTACCTACTTGGGGCACGTACAAAGGTTCCTCATTTGACATATTGGCCCATTGGGGGGAATCCTATACATAGTTATGATTGGTAGGTTACATATTTATATACTTTATATCATAGATTTAACATTTTTTATATCTTGATATTGATCATCCTACACTACACAAATTTTTTTACAGCTACTAATACTCTTGACTTAGTTTATGTATATCTTTACTCTTATATAGATTTGCACCACATGTTCATGTATACTTTCATTTCTAGTTTTACTAGTTTAAATTTGATTGTCTCTATGATTCTACATATACTTGAGGGCATTTGCATATTACATTTTTATATAGTTGTACACCACTTACTTTCATTATATATATTCTTTGGACATGTGCTCATTTTTTTTATGTGTGGCTCCTTGATTGTGTATGCATAAATTTGAACATTTCCTTCCATGTGGTTTTATGTGAACTTGTTTTTTGTTTGTGTATGTGGACATTTGAACATGTCATTATATATATTAATTTTTTAGATTTAGTGACATGTGACCATGTCCCTTATATTTTTTCCCCTTGTTTTGCTTTGTATGCCTCATGTGTGTTGTATGTATACTTTCACGTATGTATCATGGCCATGACACTTGTCTCTTGCTTGTTACACACTATAGTTTTAGATGCCATGAGGGACCTCATGCATATCCCCTTCCTCTTTGAGTGCCTTGATTTACATCATTCCCCACCCCCATAGGTAGTAACTTAGTTTATTACTCATATTTTTTGTCCACACACATCCTTACATTGTTATATTTATCTTTACATCTTTTTGAATGTTAGATATAACATAAATTGTACATTGCCAACTTATGCTCAGATTATCTTAAATTATGATGTCATGTATACACATTATATTTTTTTATTAAACAGATATAATATATGCTTAGGATAACACATATCATGTAGATATTTTTCTTTTGAGGACAATTTTTGTATGGGTTTAAAAATTGCCCTAAAAATTGGGGGCATTCACATAGGTATGTCATAGAGATCATGCCATCTAAATGCACTTAAAATACAATATTCAACATATAGGAATAAAATACAAAGCTCAAGATAAGAAAAACATAGTAGAAAATAGTCAGATAAAGATTAGAGTTAGTTTGGTAGAAAAACAACATAGTTGAACAATAGTGCTGAAATTTGGCATTAACTTTGTAGCACTACTATCCAAGGTGTGGCATTAATATTTAGTAACACTATAAATAGGAAAGTATATATTTTCAAAAAACTTATAGTAGGTACAAACCAGGTTTATATAAATTTAGTTATAGATTATCACTTTTTGGTCAATTTTACAAAAAATCATACCATTTTTCTTTGATTGCAGGGATCATGCATGGCATTATCACTCCCATTTAAGTTTTAGATATAAAAATATCTATTATTATAATTCAATCCAAAATACATATGCACAGATATCTAATTTGGTGTATGTACATGGCACATTATTTCCATATGCTCAATTTTGCACTAGCTGGTCAGATGTAATGGCAAATTCCATGTAATTCTCTATGTTATTAATCCAAACACAATTTACACCATTTTATACCATATTTGATTCCTTACTCCATCTAAAATGGTTGGCATTACTGATCAACCCTTGAGCTATATACCTGAGTGCTTGAGAGGCTACTGAGTTGATTTTCATTCCAAATTTTTTAAGTGGCCATAAAGTTATTATATATAGTTTTAGTTATAGTCACACAAATTTAGTTACATTGTTAAATTTAGTTACAAATGAATATACTAAAACATGGGTAGGAAATGATGGAGTCATAGTCTACTTGAGTTCTTGAGCCTACATAAGAGGGTTGGGTAAGGCCATCAGTCCAATACAAGCTATTTATAGGTCATGATCCACCAAAAAGGGGTGGGAAATGATGGAATAAAAGTTGGAATGAGTTATTGAGCCACCCATAAATGGGTATTGAGTAATCCATTCGTATCAATCTAAGTTATTCAATGATTGATTACTAGATACACACACATGATTTCACCATTTTTATACATTGGTTTATATACCCAGTGAGGTGTATTCATTCATTTACTCTCTCTTATCTCTTTACTCAATTTTTTATTTGCTTTTTATATCTCTTAATTAAGTAATAATTTTATGCATGTTTCATTTTCAAGACATGTAATGGAGCATGCTTCACATAACCAAATCCATATTCACAGGATTTACCTCTTAAGTAAACTCTAAGTAAGTTTCTTTTCCTTTGTCTTAGTCATTTTGCTTTGATGAATTTATATAATAAAGTAGGGGTTAAATGTAGTCATCTAAAATGGCACTTAAGTTTGAAGATTGGTACTTGAGACCACCCATCCCTAGCTTAGCTCTAAACCTATATTAAGACCTATATATATACTTATACATGTTTTTTATGCGACTTAAAAATCCCTATAGCTCTCAAAATTATCATAAACCCTCCATTAGGCATCTAATCCCCTATTACCTTAGGTTTCTACCACCTAGACATTAGCACCATACTTTGGACACTAGCACCTTGTGATAGTGTCCTAGTTTGGTGTTATTATCATTTTCACTCTTTTTAGCCCCAAAACATATGTTCTCAATCCCAAAGGCACATAGGGTCAAAATAAACCTATTTAAAACCCTAAAACAAAAACCAAATTAAGATATATACATTACCTTTAGCCCTTTATTCACTAGATGGAAACCATATGCAAATACACACAAATACGCTCAGAACAAGTTGTGTACAATCAAGGTTATTAATCCATATTATACCCTACTTAAGAATAAAATGATCTACAACCATCCTAATATCATAATACACATATTTTCAGTATTAATACTCACTCAAAACACTCAAATTGACATTCATACTAGCTTCATTTGTACTTGAACTAGGATTTAGGTGCAGAAAACTACATTAGGTTTGATCCTTGCTTGAAGTAATGGTATTTAGGAAACTTGAATCATAATGGGGTGTTGAGGATGTCTACCCTAACCAACTAACATAACACTTATTCTAATTGTGCCAATAAAATATCCCAACCACATGGAGGTATAGGTTTTTACATATAAAATTAGTCAAAATAGGTCATAGGCAAAGAAGTAGGGTTTGTCTATACATGAACAAGCTAGCTCCT